>WWET01001192.1:263186-280251 GCA_011038615.1 Limnodynastes dumerilii
CCTGCTCGCCGGTATCTAGACCAAATTTTCATAGTGAATAGGGAAAATTACACAACCGTGTATATTTCACGATCCCACAGGAGGAAGATGAAGCAAGCTTTTGTACTTTAATCTCTCCTTATGATTTGTTGCTCACTGTTCACAGGTTCAAGTTAAAACGCATGGGTGGCCATTCTAATAAATGATCCTCATAAACAGCACACTATAATAGGTCACAGTTCAGAAAGTGGTATATAAAGTTAGCAAAAGATGGCTTAAATAAATAGATACAGTCCCACAAGTAAGTTACTCAGGTAGATGCAGCTAGATGTGACATTACCCCCTCCCACAGGGGTGGCCACTGGACACCTTAGCTGAGCCTTGGAAGGGAATTTGGTGAAGAGTCTGGGCGCTTTGACATCAGATGCTTGAATACAAGCACGTTCTTCTGGACCGAAACCCTTCCAATCCACAAGGTATTATAGGTGTCCATAACGAATCCGAGCAGCCGCAATTTCCTTGATCTCAAATTCATCTTCCGCAGCACCGACAACTTTAGAAGGTTTCTTGATGGGAGAATAGAATTTATTGATGATCAAGGGTTTAAGGAGAGAGATATGGAACACCCTGGGTACTCAGAGGTAAGGTGGAAGATCGAGCTGGTATGCCACAGGATTGATGACTTTTGAGATCCTGAAAGGACCAATGTATCTGGGCGCAAATTTCATAGATGGAACGCTGAGGCAAAGATTCTTGGATGATAACCAGACTATATCTCCAGGATGTAACAGAGGAACCGCTCGCCTCCTTCGGTCGGGTTGAATCTATGTACCGCTGGGAAGCTTTTAATAATGATGTTCTCACCTTCTTCCATGAATCAGAGAAGTTCCCAAGAAGGATCTCTGAAGCAGCAACCTGAGAAGCAGGAAGAGCAGAGAATGGCGGTACTTTAGGGTGCTGACCATACACGACTTTAAAAGGAGTGGTATCCAAAGATTCGTGATAATGGAAATTATGTGCAAATTCTGCCCATAGTAATAAATCGACCCAGTTGTCTTGAAAGGATGAAACATAAAGACGAATGAAAGTCTCAAGGTCTTGGTTTACTCTCTCCATTTGCCCGTTGGTCTGAGGATGGTAAACAGAAGAAAATTTCAGATTAACTCCGAGACTAGCACACAAGGCTCTCCAGAATCTGGCTGTGAACTGGACTCCCAGGTCAGATATTATTTCTTCTGGACAGCCATGCAGCTGAAAGATATGTTGCACGAAAAGTCTAGCCAAGACCAGAGCAGATGGAAGGCCATGGAGTGGAACGAAGTGAGCCATCTTGGAGAACCTTGGACGCGATGTTCCTCCAGAGTCCATGAGAAGATCAGTATGTCATCTAAGTATACTACGACAGATTGATTGAGAAGATCCCTGAAAATCTCATTTACGAAGCTTTGAAAAACGGCTGGAACATTGCTGAGTCCAAAGGGCATTACCAAGTATTCATAGTGCCCGTCCCGGGTGTTGAAGGCAGTCTTCCATTCGTCTCCGGAACGAATCCTAATGAGGTTGTAGGTCCCCCAAAGGTCCAACTTGGTAAATACTTGAGCGCCCCGAATTCTGTCGAACATTTCAGAAATGAGAGGAAGAGGATACCGGTTCTTAATGGTAATATTGTTGAGGCCTCTGTAATCAATGCAAGGGCAGAGACCCCCGTCTTTTTTTTTTACAAAGAAGAAGCCGGCACCCGCAGGAGAAGTAGAGGGTCGTATGAAACCACGTTGTAGATTCTCAGATATATAGTCTGTCATAGCTTTGATCTCTGGAATTGACAGAAGGTAGGTCCGGCCACGTGGAGGAGTAGACCCAGGAATTAAATAAATCGGACAGTCCCACAGACGATGGGGAGGTAATTTGTCAGCGGCTTGAGGAGAGAAGACATCTGCGAAGTCTTGATAAGGACTAGGGATATCTTCAGACTTTTTTGCCGATCGGAGAGGTGATACCTTGGAGAAGCAGCCCTGGAAGCAGACGGGACCCCAACTGAGTATTTGGGATGTGTTCCAGTCTACGTGAGGATTGTGGGCCTGGAGCCAAGGTAGACCGAGAATGAGAGGAGAAGTAGCCTCAGCAAGTACAAGTAGTGTAGAGCTCCAACTTGGAGAGTAAGCGGCAGGGTCCGATGAGAAATAGATTCTCCAGGAATACGGCTACCATCCACTGCAGTGAAAAAAGTTGGAGCAGGAAGAGGTTCGGTAGGAATTTGGAGTTCCTCAACTACACGAGCGGTGATAAAGTTCTCGGCAGCCCCAGAGTCTAACAGAGCAAGATGTGCAAAGTGCTGACCTCTCAAAGATATGGACAAATGAATTAAACAGTCTCGAAGGTTTGAGGAGTGAATAGGTACTCCTGGGTTGATCTCCTCGGAATCACTCAGGAGCGGGCGTTTCCCGGGCGCTTAGAGCCCTGTATTGCGGGTATGACCAGGTTCACCGCAATAGAGACATAGATTGTCCTTAATCCGATGTTGTCTCTCCTGAGGGGTGAGACGAGATCTGTCGAGTTGCATGGGCTCCTCATCTGGAAGAACAGGAGATCTAGGGCGATGGGCCATAGCCCCTTTAGGATTGGTAATTCTTTTCCGTTCCGCTCGACGATCCTGTTGTCTTATGTCAATTCGCAAACAGGTAGAGATTAGCGAGTCAAGGGTTGTAGGCGTGATGCATGATAGTAACCCGTCTTTGATTCGATCAGAGATTCCTTCCTGGTATTTTGACATTAAGGCCTCCTCATTCCATGGAAGTTCGGAAAATAAGGTGCAGAACTGTATGGTGTAGTCACCGACTGACAAATCCCTCTGACGTAGTCGAAGGATGTCTGAAGCAGCAGAAGCAGTGCGCCCTGGTTCATCGAAGATAGTCTGAAAAGTTTTTAGGAAGTTAGACAGGGTAGACAAGATCGGACTAGATTTCTCCAACAGGGGTGAGACCCATGCCAGGGCTTTACCAGATAGAAGAGAAATGATGTAAGCGATTTTTGCTCTATCTGAGGGAAAGCTGTCTGGTTGGAGCTCAAAAAGAAGCTTGCACTGGTTTAGAAAACCGTGACACTGAGCTGGGTTTCCATCAAATTTGGCCGGAGTAGATAACGGAATTCTGACCCCGCTGGAAGGTGGAGACGATGATTGACTTTGGGCCATTAAGAATGAATCCTCTCGGAAATGTTATATTCAGGTGAAGCTCCTTGTGGGTTTCAAATAACGATGGTGCCCCCTGGAGGTCACGATAGGTGCCCCCTGGAGGCCACGATAGGTGGCCCCTGGAGCAGGGGGTAGGACACTTCAGGCCGGACTGGAGAGAGGACTTACGCCGGACTGGCACGCTGGGTTGCACCGGACTGGCGTGCTGGATTGCGCCGGACTGGCGTGCTGGATTGCGCCGGACTGGCATGCTGGGTTGCGCCGGACTGGCATGCTGGGTTGCGCCGGACTGGCGCGCCGGATCGCGCCGGACTAGCGTGGACAGACTTAGACTGAGGACTTGACTTGAGGACGTGAGTAGGGACTCAGACTGTGAACTTGATTAGACTGAAGACTTGAGTGTGAGTAGGGACACAGACTCAGACTTGAGGACTAGACTTGATTGAGGACCCTGAGTAGGGACTCAGACTTGAAGCAGTAGGGACTGCAGAGGTTAATTTAGTGGAAGCAGTAGGGACTGCAAAAGTTAATTGAGTTGAAGCAGGTGGAACAGCAGGGGTTAACCATCAGAGTTGAAGCAGTAGGGACTGCAAAGGTTAATTGAATTGAAGCAGGTGGGACTGCAGAGGTTAATAGAGGCTCAGGCAGGTTGTATTGAGACTCAGGCAGGTTGTATTGAGACTCAGACATGTTGTATTAAGACTCAGGCAGGTTGTATTGAGACTCAGGCAAATTGTACTGAGACTCAGGCAGGTGCAGAGACTCAGGTAGGTGCAGAGACTCAGGTTGATACAGAGACTTAGGTAGATGCAGAGACTCAGGTAGATGCAGAGACTCAGGCAGGTAGAGACTGAGGCTTCAGGCAGGACGGTAAGAACCAGGCTCCTAGTGACACAAAGTTCTGGCACTGAATGATCAGTGCCTGGGATTTAAATGCCCCACTCTTCAGCCTGATTGGCCTGTTGCGTCACGTGCTTCACCAGGCTTGCTCTGCCCAGGTATGACAGCGGTGTTACACGCTGCAGGAGAAATCCTAGCAGTCTGTGAAGTCCTCTCTGGGTTAAGTTTCTGGTTTTTCTACAGCTGTTAGGTAATTGAGTATCTGCCCGACTACTGCAGCTGATTGGTGGGTGTTACTTTAAATAGCTGAGCCCGGGAAGCCTCGTTGTCGGCTATAGCATCTGGTGTACCTGTGTTCCTGCCTGCATTCTGATTGTGATCTCTCCTTGTGCTTCTGCCTTGGATCATGTTTTGTTTCTGCCCTGTGTACTTCTCGTGTTACCCTTGCCTCCCTCCGTCTTAGTGTCTGCCCTTTCTGTGTCTTACAGTGTGCGGCGCAGGTAGCTTGCTACTCAAGCTGGCGGCTGTGATCTTTCGTCTGGTACAGCGTTCCTCCTCTGCTGAGTGTCTGTGAGTTTTCCATCTCTCACTCTCTGTACCTGGCCCAGAGCTTTTCCATCTGCTCTGTTTACTCTGTTTGTTGTGCCGCTGTGTTGTCATCTGGCAATGTGCGAGGTCCAGTCTCTGGGCCTTCTCCGTTGTTACACTTGGTGCGTTCCATCTCTCCTTGTTTCTCTTCTCCTTGTTTACATCTCCACTGTGTCCATCTCCAGTGTGCAGTAGTGGTGTGAGTCAGCCCATCAGACTCTGCCTGTGGAGTGCTATTGCCATCTCTGTAGCTCTCTCTCTCCTAGCCTCCTCATACGCCTGTTGTATCTTGCTATTTCCACTATACAGTTACTCAGGTGTGCCTGGGAGGTCCTGTCAATCAACTGTTCCACACATGTGGACCTAGTGCATTTCTGCCTACACCTTGTATTGCCATCCCCTGTGTATTGTGTGTGAGTTCCAGCTTGTTACTCTGTATGCTTGGGTTCCTGCCTAATATCTTGTGTGCTTAAGCCTGTGTATCCTAGTACATATTCACTAGCACTATTCTGCTCTGGTCTATTGTCTAGTGAGCAAGGGCTCCAGCCATCCTCTTGTTGTGCAAGGGTTCCTAGGTGTGTGTGGGTTCCTGTTCAGGCACCTTCGCTGCAACTCTTCCTTGGGAGCTATTGCCAGGGGCCACAACCTATCAGGTGCCAGCATCCCAGACTATCCCCACCATTAGGGGCTTTAGTGAACACTTGGCCCTGGTTTAGACTCTGTGCCCTGGTGAGAAACTCCCTTGGTAACTGTAACAAATGGGAGTATTTTCCAACTATTGATCTCTGTGATAACCTTGTTATTTATATTATATATATCATATTTTTCATATTGGTTGCATATAAGGTATGTATGTTTCTTGGAATTTGGACTCCCGAATATGTCTTGGCCCATGTTAAACCAAAATTCCTAGCCCATGATTGTTGGGTTACAGACCCTAATGTCAACGTTACAGATTTATTGTAAAACCACATTCTTCACCAAATTCTTTTATCTTGTGTTGGATTGGGCCCAATGAGTGGTTCGGATTTGCGATATAGAGCAGAAGGTCGTCTGCAAATGCTGTTATCTTTGTGTGGGTGTTTCCTATTTTGATCCCTTCAAAGGTGTCCCAAGATTGTAAAATACGCAGTAGTGGGTCCAAAGCTAGGATAAAAAGGAGTGGGGATAGGGGGCATCCCTGTCTTGTCCTTCGTATCATAGTGACTTTATAACTATTAGTGCCGTTTATCAGGAGGGAGGTGGATGGATTTGTATATAGAAATTGGCTAAATTGAGAAAAATTTTGTCAGAATCTTTGCATTGCAAATATTTTTTGAAGATGGGTCCACAAGACTTTATCGAAGGCCTTTTCTGCATCTAGGCTAAGCAGGATTCCTTTTTTAATGGAGTGTCTATTGTGGGTAAAGCCCATCTGATGAGGGGTAAAAAGTTGAGGAAGTATAGATTACAGTCTGCTAGCCAGGATTTTTGCTAGCAGTTTAAAATCTTGGTTAAGTAATGTTATTGGACGATAGGAGGAGACATGTTCTGGTGCCTTGTCAGGCTTCAATATGAGGATAGTGTTTGCCTCGTTAAAGTGAGGATATGAGGGTTTGTTCTAATATAAAGTTTGGAAAAGAGTTGTAAGAAATGGGGTAATATTCTGTTTTAATAACTTATAGTATTCAGATGGGTAGCCATCTGGACCTGACTTCTTGTTGCAAAGGCATCTGATAGCAGCCTTCACCTCCCCCTCTGTTATGTCTGATTCTAAGATATCTCTGTGATCTTGTGATAATCTGGGTAGTTTAGCTCAGTCAAGCAGTTAACATACATATAAATGAGCACTAGGGAAATATATTGAAATAAGAATTGTTCTAGATGGCACTAAGTATAAAATTGCGGCTGCTTATACGCAACCTAATTTATTATTTCATAAAATTAATAAACAATTAAATAATTCACAATCATAAAAACCATGAATAAAAATAGAAGACACAACTAAAGAAAGTTCATCATGTTTCACAATACCACTTGATGATGGTGAATCATAACTCTGTTGTATACAGATGATGAATATTAACAATCCTGCAAAACTTGATAGATATAAACTTAAATATTCATTGAGAAAAGCTGAAGCTAGGACAATGTAATCCAAAACTGGCAATATAAAAAGCGATGTCCAGCTGAATATTGAGGCCACTGGGCTCACCTATATGCAGAAAATATCATCTGCAGACACTGGAATTTGCAAAGAGAAGGAAAGAGTCCCTTTTAAAGTTCCTATGATAACCTGCTGCTGAGATTACCAACTCCTCCATGGGTCGGCAGCTTCTGATCTTTTGCAGCCATCAGACCGTCAGGCTGCAGAGTCAGCAGGTCTCTTGGAGCGAGGAGTTCTTTCTCACACAGATGGAATAAGTGTGTAATGGGATCCACAATAAAACAATGCTGCTTAACGCCTGTGTCTGTTTTCCTGTTTAGCTTTTTAGAGATAGTCAGGGTATTGAGAAAGTAGCCTGTTAGCGATGTCTAAGGATAACCTTGACGCGTTTCTTCATTGACAAATGATTTCCTCAGAAGGTATACATTTTCTCCTCTATGAGAGTATCTTTTAAAGGAAGCCTGTTAATTCCCCCATGTGTGTCATTAACTCCTTCCTATACTGCTTGATATTTGTCAAATAGCTATCATTGCTATTACATAAAAACAATATAATAAATAATAAAAATACATATTGTAGCCATCACATAAAGAACAATATATATAGTGTCATTAGAATGTTATTCAAATGATATCCGGTGAGGATGTCCACTTACTATGTAGCTAAATTAAAAAAATTATAAAAAAATAAAAACATATTAAAAAAAATTCTAATTAGATAATCGATAACATAATAATAAAAAACACCAACGAAGATAGAAATACATATGAATAAAAATGAAAATAAAAAAAAATAAAAAAAATACAGCAAAGAGATGTCCTAGTTCAAATGTGATCTTAAATATTATGAGTGCATAAAGAGAACATGTAGAGACATGTCAAGCAGTTGATAATGTTATACAAGGTGGTGGGGAGCTGCTGTATAAAGGTTTTCGTAGTATTTTTGGAATGCCTGCGTGATCTTATCTGTTGTTGTGTGATAACTATTGCTTTGGGGATCTGGGACAGTAGATATGTAAGTTCTTTTTTTGTTGAATTTTAGACAGATTTGCTAACAGTTTTCCTGATTTGTTGCTCCAACCATAATAGCGGTATTTATTATATGTTGTGACTGCGCCATCTAATGATGATCAACAATTTGCTGCTTATTTTCTCTAAGGTGTGAGTAATCAATCCACAAACAGGTACCCAGGCCAGGGAACACAGACAAAGCAATGGACTGTTCTACATAATCAAGTTTATACAAATTGTACATTGGTAACCACAGGTTTATGTACTTAAAAAATATTGTAGATCTAATTAGAACTCTAAATAACCACTGTTTCAAATTTTCCACCAGAACATTAAATGACCTGCCTCTATTGTGCAGGGCATGGTACAGACCAAATGAATTACATAAAAATAACATTAACCAGAAATTCCTCATTAACAGATAAACTGTTATACTAACTTTTATGGATTTTGATACTAAGGGGCTTATTCAGTATTTAATCCTTGGTGATTGGTCGTAGTGGTGTCTCACCAGGGATAGCCATGTGTTCTATAAACGCCCTGGCTTTGGAGACATTATCGAATATATGGTTCCTGTCCTCACTAGTAATACTTAATTTAGCTGGGTATAATAATGCAATTCGGACATGATGGTCATGTAAAAATTTACACAAAGGGGTAAATTCTCAAAGTTTCTGAGGTACTTAGGCAGAGAATTCCTGGAAAATATAAATTCTACTGCCTCTAACTTGCAATGGATTGCCCTCTCTATACGCTTTTAATGCTGCCTCCTTGTCTCTGAAATTGAGAAATTTTGCGATCACGGCTCTTGGCCTTTCCTCTCACTCTGGACGGACTGGTCCTAATCTATGGGCTCGTTCAATAGTCATATTGGCATGACTAGGGGTAGGAGACAAAGCATCAAATAAATCTTGTTCGAAAAATGATAACAACTCTCTATCTTTGACCAGTTCCGGGATCCCAATAATCCGTAAGTTGTTACGCCTGTGGCGATTTTTAATATCCACTACTCTATTACTCTATTTTGATTGAGATAAAACTGTATTTTGGTGCATGATAACTGTGGACCGAATTCAGACCCCCGCATGCTTTCCGTGTGCGCGGGGGTCTGAAATTACGTGAGACAGAGGGGAGTGCACGGCCCCTGTCACTCCCCTCTGTCGTGCCTTAAATGCGGCGTGCATATCAGCGGTCCGTGCGACCGCTGATCCGCTACAGTGTGGGAGCCCCCTCCCACACTGTACACTTTACATGCTTCCCCCCGCCCGTTTTAGCCCATTTCTCGGACGGAACAAAGGTACTATAGTAATCCTAGCGTAACATCTGGAGGGCGTAAATCACCTGACGGTATTAAATCTGGATCCAGTCCCATATCATCAGAATCGCTGACCCTTTGTTTGAGGGCATCTATTTGTTTTGTATTGGAATTAAGCTGGGTTATGGTTGAAGAGAGCATTTCTTGTAGGTTAAGGAATTTTTTATCTAGTTTTTGGTCTAATTTTTTCTCCAAAGTTTGGTCAATTTGGGGAAAGAGAATTTGAGAGATTGGGTGTGAGGGGTGTGGATTGACTTTTAACCTAGGATGATGCATTTTTAGAGGTCATAACTCTATGCGTTTTACCCATTTTGTTTTGTGAGTTAGGCACAGTTCATTCAATAAATCTCTTCATAACCAGGAAAGACACCAAATTATTAGATATGAACAAAGATGGATTACAATGTACACCTAAACAAGCTTATCAATAGTAGTAAAGAGCTAATTATATTGCTAAACAGAGAAAATGTCAAAAGATATCAGCACTGAAAGTATGCGCTACTTATGTTAAAAAATAAATGTAGATACATGCACCGTGATACAGGTTGGTCAGTTGGGAGATGACTCCAGCGCCAGTGAAGCTGTTCTGGGTATTCGTAGAAGTTGTGAGGAGAAGTTGTTGGCAATGTGAGGGAGGTGAGGTAATAGCAATCAAATAGTCCAATGAGACAAGCTGTCTCACTGAAAACTCCAGGGAAATCCCTCTCCCCGGTGTACACAAAATGTAATGGGCCTGTAAAAAGGAGTTTGACAAGGAGGCAATATAAAATAGAGATTTGGTGGGTCGGAGAGATAGGTGCCACACAAAGGTGTTCAAATTGGGTTAGGGGTCTAGAGATTTGCGTCCGGTTTTCTCCCAACGCAAAGTAACCTTGAAATTAAAGGTAACACCAGACGTCCCTCTGCTGTATGGATGAAGATCCTTTGAGTTCCACGAAGGACAGGAGGCATCTACTGATGGACCCTGCTGATCCCTACCTCACCCCATTTGGTGAATATATTTTGGAGGCGTGCCTGGTGAGAAACTGGTTTTCTTTCCAACATTGCAGTGTAGGGGCTATGGTAGGCTGAGTGGTGTATAGGATAAATGAAAGCCAGGGGAGGAACTGGAAGGGTACAGAAGAGTGGACATTTTTCCAACATGATATATTGATTAACACCATATGGTCGAAACCACTTCAATTTTCTTGCTAGCATAGCTGCCCAATAGTTGAAGGCCTCCCTTATATCATGGACTGATGGGTTAGAGTATCCACTCTGTGTTCCCGGGGATGGCTTAATATATGGTTTGCTCATAGGCTGCTGACGGTGGCTCAATGGGAAAAGTACTGGCAAAGAAGAGACAGGACTTGAATGGACTTGACTTGACCTGGACTGAACCAGGTGTGGAACTGAACTTGGCAAGCTTGATTTGACATTGACTGGACTAGGACTGGAACTAGACTTGACTTAACCTGAACTAGGCCAGGACTGGAATGAACTTGACAAGCTTGACTGGAATGTTCTTAACCAGGACTGGATATGAACTTGACAAGCTTGACTGGACTTGACCAGGATTGGATCTGGACTTAACAAGCTTTACTGGATTGGACTTGACGAGGACTAGATCTGGAATTGACAAGCTTGACTGGATTGAACTTACTAGGACTGGATCTGGACTTGACAAGCTTGACTGGACTGGACTTGACCAGGACTGGATCTGGACTTGACAAACTTGACTGAACTGGACCTGACCAGGACTAGATATGGATTTGACAGACTTGGCTGGACTGGACTTGACATGACAGGACCTGGACTTGACTGGACTGGAATTGGCCTGGACAGGACATGAACTTAACAGACTTGACTGGACTGGGAAGACTTGATCAAGACAGGATCTGGACTTCACAGACTTGACTGAGTATTACTGCAGCACAACTCAGCAAACAACCAGGCACCTTGTATGAACAGATTGTTCTGGAATAGGTTACACTATGCTGCAGGTTAAATAGAGTGCCCCTGATCAGGATTGGATGGTCTGGTCATACATATGGTTCCTTAGACAGAAATCCAGTTGGCTGGGGCGTGTCATGTGACTGGACCCAAGATGGCGGCACTCTGTCGCTTAGGTCTCTGACCTGTTAATGGAGTCAGGAAAGCAGAGCTAGTGTAGCACTGGCGTTGCTTCTATTCTGGCAGAGAGCTACATCACTCTGCATGCAGTAGGGAGGAGGAGCATGTGTAGGAGCAGTTATAAAATGTCTGTTGGAGATTCTGGACCTGATTCAGACTTGGAATAGCAATTGCATACTTTCGTAAAAATATGCAATGCAAATATACCAAGGTGTGATTCAAACATAGCCCTCACTTCATATAGCCCCCTATGCGTACATGACTTTACGTGCCTAGAAATCCCGTGCTTAAATTTAGTACGGCACGTATTGAAACGTCCATGAATCTTGCGTGTTAATGGGAACTGGTTTCTCAGAGCGATTCATACAAAAGTAAAAAAAAAAATGCACACATGACTATTTTAGTTTCCTTAATTGTTTAGTTTGCATGCCTTTGTAATACTTGATTTACATGAAATGGTCTTTGGGTTTTTTCTGCCACATTAACCCATTTTGTTCCTTATGTTTAAATACATTTTGTATGTTTGTTTTTTTTAAATGTGTTTATTTATAAATTTTGCAAACATACATTTAATACATACAATACAATAGAAATAACCATCCCATCCACCCCTCAACCAAACTAGTCCCTCCCGAACAAGAGGGAGCCATCCACAGAGCAAAATTACCCTGAACACAGTAAGAAATTTGGGTAGCCTAGAGCCACATCCACACAGAATATCAAAGCATGTTATTACACTATATAGCACTCATCTTTTAGTACACCCTGAAATGGGCCCAAGAGACTGACCTTATAATGCATTACAAAGTGGGATGGCAAAAAATAGATAATAGCGTAAATGGAAAAGATTATGCCAATAAATAGATAATTGAGACCTTTAAAATGTGCATTTACTCAGAGCGTCACCACCCCCCTTTGGGGAAAGAGAGTAAACATGTCAGTATCTGGAATAACAGGTACCTTTGGGGTACCATTGTGAAGGATAAATAAAATATACCAATTTCTTTCTCCTTCCTCAAGTAATACTAAAGAAAACGATTATTTAGAAGAGCAGGGGCAGAGTATAACCCGCTTTATGATGACAAACAAGAAACCATCCTACATTTGTGGATTATCCTCCACTGTAGGGATCAGGACAAAGGGGGATTCTAACCAGGGTGTCCAAATTTTGTAAAATTTATCTAAGGATTTGCGCTTAGTGTAGACAAACTTCTCATGATTTATGGTAGCATTAAAAAATCCAACCCAATTATGAAAAGAGGGGCAATTCTGAGCCATGCATTTACACGCTACCAATGACAAGGCTAAGGAAATAAGTACATAGACTAATGATCTAAACCTCTATTGCTTTAATGCAACGCCGATAGTCGTGGACTCCACAAGTCTCACCTAATTAATGAAGTTACGTGCAATATAAGAGACCGTTGGAAGCCTGTATCTTCACTCACGATTCCTCTGAAGAAATCCCATTGGGATGAAACGCATCAGTGGAGTGTTTATTTTATAGTGTGTGCCTTCTGGACTGTTAGGACTCCGTTACTAGAGATCTTGTCATCAGAGATTCATTTAGCACTGTGTGCCAAAATTTTAGGACCATTAGCCTGGAGCATATACTGTATATATCAAGCTGCGGGAAGGCGGTGAAGGATAAGTACTGCTACACTTTCTATATCTACTTGTGATCTATCTACCCCAGCAATGGCCTCCTGGCTATTCTATACGACCTCTGACTAGGATTGCGGCAAGGAGTCTATGTTCACTTCTTTGGGAGTTCTCTCATTAATCCACTGAAAGAATCCAAATTCTATAACATATATCTAGGATATAACGAGTGAAAATACCCTTTGGGCTGGATCCACACCTAGTTAAGTGCTTGAACTTAGTTACTCCTGGGCTAAACCATGATTGCAGGGGAGTCATATTTCATCTGTTGCAAACAGTATTAGAGTTTAGAGGTGATGTTTCCTATACCAAGTCTAAATAACAGTGTGATAGTAAAGCTGGTCAGTATCTGTGTGCAGTAAGCAATTCAAACATATATTCCTGCATGCAAAGAATACAATTAACTTGACTCCCCTTGAAATCAACATGGTTTAGCTCAGGAGTAACTAAGTTCAAGCACTTAACTAGGTCTGGATCCAGCCCTTTGTTACTTTCAGTCATCTCTAAGACTGGTGGACGCTATCTTTTTAATAATCTTATATTTATGTATATTAATTGCTTTTATTTTATTATCTGGTGCCAGATTATTTGTTAATAATAAATACTTTTGCTAATCGATCAAGAGGGCTGTAATTAATTTTGTGTTTATCTATATGGTTTTGTTATTTAATTAAATTAAATTATATATTTATACCACTAAGACAGCGCTGGTTTTGTCTGGATTTTTGTCGGAGCTGTAAATACCTGTAGAAATAAACTCCACTCAACTGAAACTCTAGGTGCAGATGGAGCAAAAATTCTGTATTCTAAAAGATTGCTCAGTTCTCCAAATTCCCACAGTGCCTGAGGTGTTAATAAAGATCGCCTGCCACGTCTTCAACCCGTTAACAAATACTGGATAGGAGAAAGAATGCCCCCACCTGAAGAGAGTATTAAATCTCCCAACAACCCATCTCCATTATCACTGAGCCATGACAATAATAGCGAGAGTTGTGAGGCCATATAATAACCTCAAAAATTAGGTAAAGCAAGGCCACCTGATTGCGACGCTTACCCGCCCAGACAGGATAATAGGTGTGTATGAAAGTAACGGAAATAAGACAGAGGAATCAGTACTGGGGAGTGCTGTAGAATGTATAAGTATTGAGGTGGTACAGCCATTTTAATTAAATTGATTTGTTCTGTGGGACTTAGAGGTAATTTACTTCACGTGCGTGCTTTAATCTTAAACCATTGGGTAATGGTGTCTAATTTTTGCTTAACAAAATCAGCTGCATCAGGGGTGACCCATACACCCAAATATTTGAATTTTTTGGTGACCTGCAAGGGGGGCACGAGACTGGGATTGCGTCCGAAGGGGACTTCCTTATCATAAACAAGTTGGATTTTTCCAGGCAGGGATTCTTCAGCCCTCGCCAAAAACAGCAGAATGTCATCCGCATAAAGCGCTACTTTATCAACCCCTCTACCAGCTGAGAGGCCTTATATACTCTGACTTACGTGTATGAGACATGCCAGCGGCTCAATGGCGAGGGCGTAGAGTGTAGGGTAAAGTAGGCATCCCTGCCTCATACCCCTGCCCAACTGGAATGGTTCTATAGTGCAACCGTTTACACAAACCCTGGCAGCAGGGGAAGAATACAATAACTGCACCCATTTAATAAAGCGGGGCCCAAATCCAAATTTACGCAATATTTCTCAGAGGTGACCTCACTCCACCGAATTGAAATCTTTGGCGGCGTCAAGGGACCCCATCACTGTCGTGTGGAACCTGCAGCTGGATAAACAAACAGTGAAGGTTAGTTGTTGTAGATTTACCGGGCATAAAGCCCGTTTTGGTCAGCATGTACTATAGAGGTAATCACCCTGTTCAGTAAGCTAAAATCTTAATGTCACCCGACAACAAGGATATTGTTCTGTACGAATCGGGAAGAAGGGGATTCTTACCCGGTTTATGTATGAGGACTATCAGAGCCTCTGACATGGATGTTGGAAGAGATTCATGAGTGTGCAAAGCTTCATAAGTTTCCATCAGTTTAGGTGTAAATAAATCTTTAATTTTTTTTTATATATTTCTGCAGGGAAGCCTTCTATACCAGAGGCTTTATTATTAGGGAGAGAACAAATTACCGCCTCCACCTTTTCAGGAGAGAAAGGAGCCTCCAACATATTTATTGCCTCTCTTGATAACGTGGGGAGGGGGATCCGATCCAGATAGGACAACAGTTCCGTGCCAGTATGGTTGACTTTAGTGGAGTAGACAGCTTTGAAATAATCCAAAAAGACTCCAGCTATATCAGCTATATCTAAAATGTTTGACCTAATTTCTATCCAGCATCTCCTGAACATATCTACCCTCCTGGTCCCCTCTAGCTTAGTATGCTAAGTAAACCCCCCCATATCTGTTTGGGAGTACGATAGGTCTCCATTAAACAGGATTCTACGGTTAGATTTTGCAAACCAATAGTCTGTCCAAACCTTCTGGGCTCTCAACCAATTTCACTGTGTGATCTAATGTACTATGCTTATCTCACAGCACACTCTCTTTCCATGGAAAGACACCTCCTCACTCCTATAAATATTTTTCTTCATGGCCACATTAGCAATAAGGGAACACTGAAAAGGAGTCATAAAGCAGGATGGGATTAGCAATCTCTAAATTATTTACAAAAAATTCCTCCCACTCTACCACCAAATCCATGCCAGGGAAACTATGTCTGCTTTTTGTTTACGAACCTCCGACAGAACAAGAGAACACTTGACCTTATCGTTGAGGCCCCTCATGTTCCAAGATAAAAATTTCAGAGAGTGTGACATTTTTTAAAACAAGAAAATATAGAATAACATTGCGTCAACAAAGTATGGGATAGAACCAACTTAGATGGTAAGTCCCGGGATGTACGGCTGGACAGGCTGGAGAAGAAAATAAGATCTACCGCAGTCTCTCTAAACAGTACACACACTCACTGCCGACGCATTTTGAATGCTGGATTCTTTCACAAGATCTTACTTTCTTCTCCAGCCTGTCCAGCCATACATCCCAGGACTTACCATCTACGTGCTGCACAATCTGTCGAGACAGTTCTGTATCTATCTAGGTACGATCCCGATCTCTCACTTTTAAACTGTTGTATATGTTTTATGTGTATTTATATTCTGTTTTTATGGTGTATTGAATAAATCTGTTAATTGGACCCATTTGTTTTTTTTTTCCCCATCCCCCTGGGGGGATTGGCGGCTCCCGTCCCAACCAGAGAACCGGTTCTTTAAGGGAACAGATGGGCCTGAACATTACACATTGGTTCTGAGAAATTTTCTACCTTGTCAATACGGACCACTGCTTGCATGGACTGGTTTTTGAATTAAGGACTTTAAATCTGTTCGGGACACTGTGAGGACTGCTTTCATTTTGTCTGTATTTACATATTTATTTAGAGGGAATTTACCCCCCATTTCCATTTATTTTCATTAATTCACCTTGCAAAGTTATTGTTTTATTAATTGGGACTTTTTATTTATTTATTTATTTATTTAACTTAATTTGTTACTTGGTATATGCGTTTTTTATTGTTCAAACCCTTATCTTATCTAGGAGTGCCCTTTTATTAACTAGTGCCCTTATAGAGTCAGGCACCGAAGCCTCTCTCACACCAGACCACTCAATGTCCTCAGTGTCTCTTAAGATTTTCTCGCCAAACACCGCAGCGGCGCCAGAGGAGCCAGTAACTAAGAAGGTTTCTTCCCCCGCCATTCCGACACTCCTAAAAGCTTTCTAGCCGTCTGATGAACAAGGAGAGGTCCAGGTCCACAGCAAGGAGCCACTAGGCAGTCGTGCGAACACACACAGCCAGCAGCCGCAGACCAAAGGGAGAGACCCGCCGGCTCACAGCGCTGCCGGACTACAAACATGTAATTGTTACATATTTTTAGCCATAATAACATGTAAATATTGAATAATATATGTTTACAAAAATCTTATTGCTATAAACACATCATTAATAATTGAAGGTTATTTTTTTTTTTTTTAAAGACAAGGCCAAAATATTTTAATAATGGCATTACTCATACACTGTAATATTTTAAAAGGTGCACTAATAGGGCCTGATCCTGAACTACGCTGATGCGCTGTGCTTACTAAAGCACAGCATATCGGCGTTCCCTTACCCCGACACTCCCCTTGTGCGGGCGTATGGCCCCTTCCTTACGCCGGCTGAAGGCTACCC
>WWET01001192.1:280563-292394 GCA_011038615.1 Limnodynastes dumerilii
CTTGCGCTTAGCCGTCCTAGCGACGGCGGGCGTAGTTCAGGATCAGGCCCATAATGTTTATGTATTTGATTTATTGGGTGGTTTTCAAAATAAAAACCAAGACAAATAATTTATGTAGAAACTCCAACATTTATTAAACTTAAATCATTATTAAACTTAAATAATTAAAAACTAGCAGATGGTGGGGATGGTGGTGGCGGGGGGGTAGGGTGGTGGTGTAGGTGGAGGAGAATCTTGGTTCCGAACAGCAGCAGCAGCAGCACCCTCCTCAAGAAAATGCAGGATTCCCTCAGCAGCCTGGAATATAGCCACAAAGCTGTTGTGTATGTTGAGAATTCCTGTTGAATTTGAAGAAAATATTAAATTGTTTAACACTAAATCACACAGTGTGTGTGTGTGTGTGTGTGTGTGTGTCTATGTATATTACTTTTGGCATGTTTGGATGTATGTATGTATGTATGTACGTACGTACGTACGTATGTTTTGTTTAATATATATTAATAAAATCTTGCCATGTATCTGTTAGCAAGAGGTCCTACACATTTCTTCATATTAATAACTTGGGACCAGATTCAGATTTAAGAAGATTTTCCGTGCGTTCGTAATAGATCTGTACGTTAATACAAAATAAGTACGTTTTGCAAAATGAATACATTTTGGAACACTTCCATGTTGTGAAAGCAACCTTATCATTAGCGTGCGTATATGTGACGGAAGTTAAACGTTTGCAAATACAACCGCACGTCTACTGCATTACCACACCCATTTTTTGCTATTTACATTCCGATTGACGCCTACTTATTAATAATCCGTCCGATCTTTTATGTTCGTACGCATTTTTGACGTACAGAAATTACTTACGCATCTTTCCAATTACGCTTCGTATCTCCATGATCTGCACATGCGCCCTGTATAGAAATCACTCCACTTACGCATTTTGCGTGCGTAAATTACCAGACGTTCTTAATTCTGAATACAGTCCTTGCTGAGTGACACAGCTTGATAACTATAATGTATGCTGGAAGAACCAGGGAATCCCATGTAGGGATTAGCAATGTTTAGGTAGGTGGATAGGGATGCATAAGGGTTCTGGGAGTGGGAGTGGGACGATGAAGGTGAAGAGGTTGGGGATGTTGCCAGGGGGACATTTTCAAAATTTGATGTGAAAGGGAAAGGTGAATGGCCAGGAGAAGGGGAAGGTAAATGGACAGGGGAAGGAGAAGGGTAATGGATAGAGGAAGAGGAAGGTGTTTGGCTGTGGTGGCCTGGTCTTTGTCTCCTCCTGCAACGATTTTGTCTCCCTAATGGAAACATAAAGTTAACAATATAGATTAAAAAGTGTATTTACTCAATTTATACATTTCTTTATAATGTTAAACTTCCCATTAAGTGTGTTAATTGTTAAGTCATCTTTGACTATTTAATGCAGTTTTTTGGGTTATGGTGATAGGTCTTTTTACAACCCTAGTACACAATAATAGCCAAACCAAATTAAACATATTTTCATATATTGCAAAAAATATAACATATGCTAAAATCACAATGTTATAAATTTCACTTTATGGTAAACAATCTTGAAATAAATGCAAGGTTCAAAAACTGAATTTTTAATTTCAAATTTTGTCTAGCATACACAAACACCAAAACTAATAGTAGTTATGTTTCATTAATTTTTTTTTTTTTAGTTTTTAGTTTTTTGCAATAAAATACTATCTTACTAGCAATGCTCGCTCACAAGTGTTGCAACAACTGAGTCTTCTGCCTTTTCAGGTCCAACCATCTACACTGAAACTGGTCAATTCTCCTTCAGACCCCAGCCCTGCGCCAGATCATCCTGCACACATGTATATATGCATACCTTTTCACGGCATTGGAATGTCTCTACTGTGGATTTAATTGGTCCATGCCAATACAAGGCGCCGCAGCTCACACAAACTTAAGTTTGTGCTCTCACCATTTTACATTAAATGTGTGTCAGCAAGCAATGTGACAAGTGATTGGTTGCGTGTAAAAATGAACACGACTGGTAAATTTTAATGAACGCCCACAAAGAGCAATAAATACTTTCTGTTAATTGGTGTTTATAAATTGGTAGACACATGTCACATCCATCAATCTGCTAAACTTTATTTACAGCTTTACAGTGACAACGTAAATGGAAAATACAAATACAATACAAATGAATGCATATATTTTGATTGTGCACATGCCTAAGACTATTATCTAGCTTTAGTGGGTTTTTTTTACGTTTCGAAAGGAAGTTAAAAACAAGTTAAACAATCGCATTATAGTCACCCAAACAGGATGGTCCTATGGTTTTGAAAAGGCCTTCCAATACTACACACCTATGGATAACATATTCATCATGGCTGCAACAGGCAATAAAAAACGTAATAGAAATTTTACAAGCCCAGAGGTTGAAAAACTAGTGGATTTAGTATTAAAAAAATTCTATGATGTCGAATCAGAATGAGGTCCACATCAGCAAGCTGAAGCATGGGAGGACATTACCATAAGTTTAAATGAGTTTTCCTGCCATTGGTATGGAGATGTACCAGAGCGTTTTGCCACAATGGTAAAAAAAAGGTATGTTATGCATATCTTGCATATTAATGCAGTTTTTAAGAACATACTTTTTCATAAAGGTCTCGTAAATTATGATTATGAAAACGAAAAATGTAGGTCTTTGAGTCATAAAGGAACATATATTGTGACCTAGGTTAGACCCTAAAATTAAACATCTATAAACCCACTTTATTTTGACAAGGCTAGCATTTCTCATGAAAAAATGGTTCTCTTAGAAGTTACACAATGTTCCTACCATCTTATTACACTACAGTCTGTGTTTAAATGAATGAATATTCAATAATTTTTTATAAATATGTCCTTTTAAATTTACAGATGGCAGGATTTTCGCACTAACCTAAAGCGCAAAATGGATGATCGTGCGAAATTTATCAGGTAATAAATTTAGAAATTTAGCATGCGTACATAAAAATAATGCATTACATAAGTTGTTGTCATTATTTTGGTTTTGTAACATTATATTATTCAATTATGTGGACATTTTTAAAAAACATTACAAATAATTTTTTTTTTTTTTTTCACAAATAAAACCATAACAAGGAGGACAGGGGCTGGAAGAATACAACCACTTGAACTGACTCCACTGGAGGAAAGGGGTTCTAGGGTCATCTGTGTTCGTGAGGTGGTAGGTGTGCCAGATTATGTTCACTCCGCTGAGGGTGCCCCTCAACATTTCACCCAACCTAGGCCCCAGGAGGAGCCTCCAGTGATGAGCCCTGGTAAATCATTGACAATTTCTACTCATTTTGAATGTCTAATATTATCATGTGATTTCTGGACCTGTTCACACACATAGTTAAAAATAATTTTGTATTCCAAGATAGCTGCTAGCACTGTTTAAGTAAACAAGTATAAGAATCTTAAATTATTAAAGAATTTAGAATTTTCAAAAATATTTATTTATTATTTTTTTGTATATTAACATTAGATTTGGAATCTTTATGCATAAATATGCACTCTTTTAAGCGCCACTGATAACATACTTTTTCAGACGACACACTTGAGGAAGAAGTTTTACCATCCACTTCTTATAATCAAGCACAACCAACTTACACTGTGAGAGGTGAAACATCAAATCCTGGTCAATGCTCAAGTGTGCTGCGGCAAAGGACCTCTCAACAACATCAAACACAACCTCCTAAAGATGCGACATCATCTTTGGACAAAACAATCCCGCATCTGGAAAATGTGTCTCACAGAGAGAATGCTATGATGCAAAATGAAATCCTTAAAGAAATGTGTGGCATACTGCATAGGTTGGAGGAGGACAACAAAACAATCTTAGACACTATGTAAGTTTGGGTGGACCTTAAAAGGCAGAGCACTGAAATAAAAAAAGGCATTTACAGCTTGAAGAGCAAAAAAAATTATTACATCCTGATTTTGGAAATAGTGCCCAAAACACAACAAACGTTGAGCCATCAATATCTCGTCGCAGTTCTCGACATCAAACATCGGGGACAGTAATTGAAGTTGGTAAAAAAAGATTTAAAAAAATATATATATATTTTTTTAAAGTTATATGTCATAGAACTAATCCTTATGTTTTGTTTGTAAAACGTGTTTAATACCACATAAAATTTTTGTTACAGTAATAAATGTTATTTTAGTTAAAGTTATACATTGTTTTGCTTATCTTTTCAACATGTAATTTTTTCCACTCAAGAACCAATTAATGAATATATAGTTAATAGTGCAAAGACACATTGATATTTGCTAATTTGTATCAATAAGGGTAGGCACTGTCACTTTAAAAAAAACCAAAAAACATTTTCTGTATACAATCCTCAAAATGCCTAAATAAATTTGCACATTTAATACATTATTTACTCATCTCAAAGGCACTCATAATTGTACCAGTGTGATTGTCTCTCTTGTAATCTTTGCAAGATTGACGGTTGAGGCATTACAAAGTAGTCGTCTGATGTCCCAGCAAGCATGCCACAGAGAATAGAACACCGAAATCTTCTAATTCTGTAAATTCAACCTAAGGTTATTTTTTTTATATATATATATAAAAAAAAAATATACCAAATATATTAAAAACAAAAATCATAGAATCAGAAATGTTAATATCTGAATAACCTGCAAAATGTTACAATGTCATGTATCTTACCACAGCAAACCAAGAATTCTATATATTGTAATGAATGATAGTTAATAAATCATGGATTGACCAGGTGATTTTGTGTAGGTCTAATCCAACATTTAGCATTGTTAACCTTGTTTCTTAGTACATGCAAAATTAAAACATTAGTTAAGACATGTTTCATAGTGAAATGATTGCAATATAATAATAATGTTTTTAAATTAATATTTTTAAATTAGTAACATGTTTTTAATTTTTTTTTTTCTCGCCTCTAAATGAGTCTTCCATTCAAAGTGCAGCAATGCAGTGTGTGCACAGGGATTGTGAAAGCATGTTGCATTTTGGAGACTTTGGACAAATGAGTGGGTCACCTGTCAATATCACATTTAAAATGGAAACACAAATTAAATGTTACCTAAATCAAGTAAAAAAAAAAAAACACGTTTTGGGATGTTGCATTATACAGCCACATAACAAAACATGATTTTGAATTGCAAAAAACAAAAAATTATAATTACCAGTTAACTTAAGCAACAAAGGAAAAATGAGAAAAAAAATATAGATAAAGTCAACAAAAAACAATAAAAAAAATTAAAAAGAACAAAAATTTACACAAAGTATAAGTATATATATATTGAGAATTGCACAGAAAACATAGTAATAATGTATCCATTAATAAAACAAAATTTTTTACCTTCCATAAACTTTGGTTGTGCATACAATGTCAAAGCAGCATTGCTTTAAATAGGTGTTTCCATGTTAATTGAGCACAGAATTCAGGTACTTAAAAAATAGCAACAGGTGTGTGTGTGTGGAGAGTTAAAACTATGGGTGTTTGTTAGACACGGTCCAACAACTTACGAGGGGTGTAGGGCTACCTTAACTTTTCCTGTGCATATGTTTTCCTACGCAAGCTACTCCTGCTTGTAAATCTATTGTAACTGCATTGTCACGCCCACATTGTATATTAGTACATTAGTATTCTGTTATCAGCTCATTAGTATTGTGATGCCCCTAGCGGGGAGTGTTGCGTGAAATCGGTCAGAAGGTTGAGGTACGAGTTTGTGAATCATGAGGTTTGCTTTAATGTGTTTGCTTATGCATTCTGGGGATGCGCTGTTGAATAATTTGTAAAAAAAAATGCACGTAGATACCACACTTACATTTCTGTTAATCAGGCCCTCTGTGAGGGGGAAAGGAAGCAACACAGCCATAGCCTGCAGCATGAGATAAGATGGTGGTATGGCAGAGCTGAAACTAAGCAAGACAGAAACATCCAGAGGGAGTCCCTTGCAGAAAGAGAGAAAAGGGTGTCTGAGAGACAGAGGGGTTAACAACAGACAGAGACACCTTGAGAGAGTGAAGAGGACTTTTCAGTGTTGAGTGGGAGAGCATCGCTTTCCTCACCGCACCCAGTGCATCTTGCTTCATAGCGATCACTGGTAACCAATCGCCATGAGTCTCACACCGTGTCGCTCATCTGTCACTGAGCCCCTTGCTGCGGGATTAATAATGGTAAATACAAAAAAATTTACAAGAACCACTTCAACTAGATCTAAAAAGCAAAGATTGCTGAACAAAGAGATGTACTTAAATACATTGAACAAGCATCTTAGATCAAATAAATAAAAGTAATGCTCATTTACTGCTCTTCATAATTGGCAATGCTGGAACTGGAAAGACACTCCTATTCAATCTGTTTAAAAATCTAGTTAATCAATGCTAAGGAAAGATTTGCACATTAACTGTAGTATGTAATGGGAGGCTTAACATTACATACCACCCTCAAACTACCACTACAAAAGAATGGAAGACGTGTCCAAATGCCGATGCTAACTGCAATTTACTTGAGGCTAATGTGCTAACAATGAAAAGATATTGAGTTTCTGTTCATTGATGAGATCTCAATGGTTCCCTTTGAAATACTATGCACGATCGATTCACAGCTGAAGCAATTAAAGAAAAGCGAAGAGCTCTTCGGTGCATCAATGTGTTACTCTTTGGTGACTTGATGCAACTACCACCCAGAAGAGGTAATCAAGTGTTCTAACAGCCTTATACATTAGTGCCAGCAACACATTTATGGCTACTAATTTTAAAACAAAAACAACTTTTGAGAGGATGTGGCTTATATCTTTTTAAAAATAATAATTAGTGTATACCCCAAGCGCTCAAACCATTAAAGCAGGGATTGCCAGTCCTGTTATATGTGTAAACAAAGAGAAGAATAGTGCCAAGCACTGGGATAATAGAAATAATTGATGACTATAAGTAGACTTCCTTAGTAGATAATTAATTCACAGTTTATTAAACATAAAGAAACAATCATTGAGAAAAATAAAAACAATAAAAATACACATGTAAAAACTGTCTGTTAATGCTTGTAACAAAGGTGCGTTCAAGGAACTAATTTAATTAGCCAATATGCCCAGGGGCGTTTTTAGAAATGAAGGGGCCCTTGTGCAGATCCCTCACATGGGCCCCCCCTCCCCTTCTTCCCAACCCCATCTATATCTATACAAACGGTGACAGTCTCCACCAGCCTACCATTCCCAACAGTGCACTGCGCGCGGGCATCACGCGGGGATGTCAGGCGTGGGTGCACTGCGCAGCCTCACGCTCTGCAAACAGGAGCGTAAGGCTGCGAGTGCACTGTTGGGAACGGAAGGCTGGTGGGGACCATCACCGTGTGTACAGATATAGGTGGTACTGGGATCCTCCATTGGGTGCAGGGTGAGTGTCACGGGTGGCCCCCTTATCTGCGGGGGCCCGTGTGCACTGCACACTCTGCACCCATGGTAGATACGCCACTGAATATGCCGATGGTAAAACCCTGCCGGGATTTAAAAATTCCTCAGTTCCAATTTATGGTATACACCATGCTGAAAAGCGTTCAAAAATTATACTTGCTTCACTCTCACCGCATAAACGATTCTGCATATGAGTAGGCACGTTCCGACAATACTAATAAACAAGGTGGTCACAAGAGATTGCACATTGGACCACACAATTTTTCAACCACTGTATGCAAGAGATGCTGCTGGAAACTAATACGTTGAAAAGTGAGTTAGAGTACTGTAATGCTCATTCCACATGTGAGTCACTTCTAAGCTTAGTATTAAATGGGTTGAATTTGGAGGCAGATGAATCACAAGAGATACCAATTTCTTTTTATCTTACCACCGGTGCACCAATGGTTTATGGAGTCAGCTGTTTGTCCGAAGTCCTTGATTCCCGGTGGCACTTCCACCCACCGCTAGGCTCGGTTGGGAGTGTTCACAGGCTCATAATGACCTCAAGCTGTTTGTGCGTAAAGGATTCAATTGTCCATCCAGATTGTGACTCAGATTTTGCTGCGGGAGGATAGATTAACAGTGCATCTCAAGCGTAAAAGTCAAAAGAAAATGTGGAGGAGGCAGACTAACAATGGTCAGCTTGTTAACAAACACCTTTACATGTTTCACTATAGTAGTCTTTACGGTTTCATCAGAAGGGTGTCTCCTATTCACTCATGGTGCACTTAAATAAGGTTTTAATTAGTAGGCACCTGATTGCTTTTTTCAAACTAGAGTATCGACATAATCACCAAAAGGAAGTCAACAATTAAAATGCAAATTTATAATATATATCAATAGCAGACAAAAGTCTATAATATTTCATAAAACAAAATATATTTCACTAAATTCAAACATTATCCTAACGGCATTTTCTATCCATGTGTTCAGTAATTAATTACTTCATAGTTAGGAGCAGAGTTCAATACACAAAAGGTCACTAGATGGAGATCTTAACTCTTTCTACATACTTATTGAAATGTATTAAGTATCTAATCCCTGAAACATTGGACCTGATTCACACTTAAGAATTCTTATGATTTTAGGTGCGAATATTTAAGAATGGATGCACTGAGCATGCTTAGTAACTTTTCTACGCTATTAACGTAGGACTTAAGTATGCAAATTCCGTTCTTATACACTAAGAACTTAAAGTCTTTAGGTTCCTAGTAACATACGCAAGAATGGGCATTCCATGAATAAGTACCTATGCAGATACGCAGATTTGGGTGGAGGGAAGCATTTAAATGAGCAAATGAAGGTGCGGTTATGCAGTTAAGTTCCTAAGTACTATCCCTACACATTCAAATGCGAACCAGCAGTTAAGGGTGCCCTGTGGCACTCGTAAGTCACATAAGAACCTGAAAACCGGGGGCGTGCCGAGGGAGTTTCAATGCTATTAGGTGCCTATATTTAGGTACTTAACGCGTTCTTAAGTGTGAATCAGGTCCATTGTTACTATAAGTCATTCAAAATTCAGATAAAACAGTTATATAGTTTTAGTTGAAAGCTGAGGTAATAAATTAATATATAATCAGTGCATTGGAAATAATAGTGATAATGATAATAATGATTATAAAGATGATAATAATAAGTGAATGAGTGATGAATAAAAAAAAATTAAAATAGAAATAAAAATAAATATAAAACATAAAAAATAATAAATAATAAATAAAATAAAAAAATGTAAATGAAAAATAAAACTGAAAAATAAATAGATAAAATGAAAAATAAATAAAAAATAAATAATTAAATAAATAAACATGTAAATATTTGAGAATAAAAAAACACAAATAAAAAAATCACAGTATTCTAGACCAAAAAACAGAGCAAAATATACTTAGTCCATGTGAATAGTGAACCTAATAATTATTAGTATTTACATAACCATCAACTAATCACCAAAATTGAAATTAATACCCTCATAGAGGCCCTCTGGGTACAGTGTTTGTAGTGTCTGTATCCAGAAGGCCTCTCGCCTACACAACTTCTGAAAGCGATCACCTCCCCTGACAGTGGGGGGTATATGTTTTATATCTATTACAGAATAGGAAAAAGGTTGGTCCGCATGTGACTCAACCCAATGTTTAGCCATGGCATATTTCACATTTCTATTTAATATATTGCGGCTATGTTCTAAAAAGCGTGACTTCAGCATGCGGGTCGTTCATTTCACATACTGAAGTCCACACCTACAAGTCATAAGGTAGATGACATATTGACTCTTGCAATTCATAAAATGTATAATTGGAAAGACATTCTTATTGCTGAATGATTGAAAATTTGAAGTCTTGTGTGGGACCGATAGACAGGTTATACACCTCTGTGCACCACTTAAAAAAAAAAACTATGGGTCTTTCCCCAGAAAAAATGGATGCATTCTGTACTGAACCAGTTCTATCAGACTCCTCCTATTTTATATCTGTATTCATAAGGATTTGAATGTTACTTTTAACCTTATTTGTATTCATATAGCTAGGAGCCAATATACTCTTTAGGTTCCTTGCCCTTCTGAATACCACCATTGGATTTGGTGGAAGAGTTTTTTATAGAAGTGGGTCAAGTTTCAAGGTCTGATAATTTTTTCTCAAAATATTGGTGATACCATTGGATACACAATTATAACCAAACACAAAAGCTAAATTCCCCTTATTCTGAGATTTGCTCTTTTTATTTGTTTTTTCTTTAGATTTATACTGTAGTAGTGCATTTCTATCCATAGAAACCGCCTGTTTCATGACTAATTCAAGAAGAGGTTCGGGAAGGCTTCCAATGTGGACTGGGCCTGGGGATAAAAGTCTTCCATAGAGGGGCAGTTGCACCTTATCCTGCACAACTGCCCCCTCGGAATATTAGACAACCATTGCCTCTTGTGGTTACTATCAAAGCCAATGACATTATTAGAGTCAACCGATTTCACATAAGTGCTGGTCATGATGGAGCCATCTTTAACCAAAATGGAAATGTCCAAGTAGACAATATGTAATGGATCTTGGATGAATGTAAATGAAAGATTTATATTTATTGTTGTTTAAACTGGAAACAAAGTCACTTACTGAATCCTCCAGGGCCATCCCAAATAAAAAAACAAGTCATCAATGTAACGGCAATAGAGGACCAGGTGTGCGCCAGCTCTGCTCCCACACAGAGGCCCATGTAGAGGTTAACATAGCTCGGCATGAAGCTGGTCCCCATCACCGTCCCAAGAATCTGTAAAAATAACCCATTAATAAATGAAAAATAATTGTGTGTTATAATGAATTCAATAATTTGGATAATAAAGGTCTGGTGTCTCTCAGAGAGCTCACCCCTCCTGGCAAGATGTGTTTTGACTGCCTCCACTCCCTTACCATGTGGAATGTTGGTAGAGAGGGCTTGTACATCACAGGTGAAGAAGCGATATGAAGGTTGCCACTTCACCTGTGCCAGGAGTTGAAGCAACTGGGTGGAATCTTGCAGGTGAGCTCTCTGAGAGACAGCATATGTCTGTAAAAAGAATCAACATAAAAAGAAAGATTTGATGTTAAAGAACCTATACCAGATATAATCAGACGGCCCGGCGACTTTGTCAGTGACTTATGGATTTTTGGTAAATGGTAGTATATTGGGGTAATTGGGTATTATGGAAATAAAAATTCAAACTCAGTTTTATCAATGACTCCATCATTTACTGCATCCCTCAGAATCACCTCCAACTGTTTTTGATATTCATGGGTGGGGTTGTTGTCCAGCTGGACATAATATAATGAGTCCAACAGCTGTCTATTAGCTTCAGCAACATATGTATCCCCATCCTGGACAACAACCCCACCCCCCTTATGGGTTCTTTTATAACTAGTGTTGGATCATTGGCTAAGGTCTTAAGAGCGTTATGTTCCCTTGGTGATAGATTTGAATTCAGAGAGACAATTTTTGTTTTTTTATGACATAGGTTTCTGATTCCTCTCTGAATTGTTTCTCTCAAATTCCCTATAGGTTCTAACGCAATCATTAATATAATCGCGTTTGTCTCTAGTAAATTTTTCCTGCTTTGTTCTGGTTAAATCCCGTTCTACTTTTTCAATTTTTTTATGCATAGTCTCCATTCTCCCCAGATAATCATGTCTATCTTTATATGTGCCTACCCCAATTTTAGCCTTCTCAATCTCATCCACTAAATAATCTGTTTTCTTTTGTCTATGTTCTATAAGTAATTTCATTAAAGTGGAAGAACATGCATCCAATACAGAATTCAATGTTTCCACAAAAACACCTGCCATTATAGAAGGAAGAAAATTTAAATAATCTCAATGTCCAATCAATGTCTTGTTTCAAATATATAT
>WWET01001192.1:298861-312077 GCA_011038615.1 Limnodynastes dumerilii
AGGAATGGAAAATCGAGCAGCTGTTAGGCATACAAGTGGCACGGTGGTGCAAGGACCAAGCCGACTCCAGCAAAGTCTCCCGTAAGGTATATAATGTTTAGCAGCGGGTGATCCAAGTATTCACTCCACTGAAGGTGTATAGCAGAACGGAGGGTCAGAAATTAAAGCGGACTGTGCGATGTTAACAGGTAAGCCCACTGTCCACTCTGTTAGGATACACGTCAGAGCGGGGAGTACGGAGCCCAGCGGGGTATAAGGCAGTTAATAAGTAAGTCCCGTGTCCACTTCGTTGGGAGGCTGTGTGAACATAAGCAAACGCTGGCAGAGGTGAATAATAATAAAAGTCCTCCTTGTGGGTAACTGTGCACTCAGGCACTGGGACAGAGGTTTTCAAAGATTTTGGTCGTTGCAAAAGTGCAAGTGCAGGCTGTTTAGATTGAGGGTACAAGAGATGCGTCCTTGACGCGTTTCTTTGTCGAACTGACAATTTCTTCAGAAGGGGTAGATAGAGAGTTCCTAAGGAACTCTCTTATATACCCTTAATTATATTAATTGGATACCATGCGTGAACACATTGTTGTTAAAACCTGTTGAGATTCTGAAGCTAAACATAAAATTAAATTAAATTAACAAAAAGTTTGCATATTCTAAATACTTATAATAATTATTGATGGTTTTTGGTAGTCTTTTATAGTTTTAAATACTTATATGAAACTGAACATTCATTGCGACTTTCAAACCCATTTTCTTATAGCGGATTCTTATAGCATATTATTAAAGCTTATTTTTTTTAAAACAAAATTGTTATGCACATTTAAGTTATTATGAATTATCCATCAAATATTATTCTAGGACAACTGTATATAATGGTTAACAATCTTTAACCAGATATTTCCTGAGCACACAATATGGAGGGCCTATTTTAAATAGACAAACCTTTCTAAGAGTAATATCAACTAGAACAAATATTAGTGCATATTAGATTAGGATATAATTAAATCATGTACAATATATATAAAACAATACAAAACAATTATAAAATATAATAAACCAAATATTAATCAGACAAATAAATACATAAATATATAGTGTGATGTTATTTGTAGGGTTGTTATTGTGAACAAAATAATACCAATTATAGTAATGGTAACTCGATGATATAATATCAATGAATATGAATAATAATTCTCTAAACATAAGAATCCCCCCAGAGGATAAGAACAAGAAGCATTGATATAGTGTAATTAACAGAGAAGTATATATAAATACTTCCATTCAGTAAATAAATGAATATTAATATTTAAATAAAAATGGATAATTTAAATTAATATATTAAAGACAAATAAAATAAAAAATGATAAAATGAATACTTAAATAAATATCGAGAATATGTTAAATATAACCTAAATTAACAAAATATAAACTAAAATTTGAAATCTAAATCAATGCACTCGTTCATACCCCCTGGATAAAGGGTTTGCAGCATGTGGATCCAGTACACTTCTCTGGAGCACAGGCGCTGATATCTGTCACCTCCTCTGATGGTGGAGGGTACAGTTTCGATGCCTGTCATCCTAAGATAGGAGGCATCAGAATTGCAACATTTTGCAAAATGCGTAGCTACACTGCTACGAGGAATTTTATTCAAAATATTGCGCCTGTGCTCCAGAGATCTTGTGGCGTGTGGTATGTCCCACGTACTGAATCCCACAGCCACAATTTAACAAATAAATCAAAGATGAAGACTGACAGTTAATAAATGCCTTGGATAAATTACACCCGTAACATGTGACTTAAATGTTTTGGCCTTATTTTGAATAAGGCCACAAGTTAAACACCTGTTATTATTACATTTATAACAACCAACTATTTTGGGTAAACTCCATTTTTCTATGGGTGAAGTATCATTCGAATAAAAGCTATTTGCATATACCCAACAAATCATCAAGTACAAAACCAGAACCAAGCATTTCTTAAGCATTGTAGAGCTAAAGGAGCAATCATATTCAAAATAAGAACACAGAACCAATTAGTAGATACAACATGACAAACGAATACTATTGACATGGACAAAATTATTCCATCTGACATCACGAAGACAGGAAGCTTTCCTAAGATATTAGAAATATTTGTAGGTGCTAAAATTATTCTATGATCCAACATCGATGTACCCAAAGCACTCGTGAATTGGATTTATCACTGATGTCGTGAACAAATGTATGAAACAGACATTCCATCAGTTTGTGTAGACTTTGGCAATGACGGGATTTATGTGAACTAGCCTAAATCAATACAGTTTCAAGTTCAGTTATGGAACTGCTGTCATATATTAAGGATTAAAGCTCTTTGCAGCTGGGCAAGCCCACATTACCCTTAGCAGGGTTAGATCACTAGATAGACTGTGCATTGAGAAATTAGACTGCTCTAAATCAAGTGGCAAGTCACTGTGCAATAACGACACTATCAGAAATGGAAAGAATGTAAAATGAAAGACTAATTTAAGAGCAAATATTCTATTAAGGGAAAATAATTTAATGTATATAAACAAGATTAAAATTATTGAAGACTAAAAAGCATTAAATAATTTATAGTAAGAAAAATATGGAAACATGGAAATAATCTACGTACCTAACTGGTACATAGATTGTGTAAATGATCTACTACGCATGCATAGTAGGTAATTTTGGTAATCAACGCACTTAAGAAGCCGAAGATTCTTAGGTGTAAATACAGTCCATGAAGTGGTTTATACCAATGGTGATTAAAAACAACAGATACCAGTGATATCAGATCAGTGCTCCAGTTCGACATACTTAGCTGAATTGCTTTGTTTCATCTCATCCTTCAATTTCTCAACCTGCTTTTATAAAAATATAATTAGGAGAATCACTGGACTCAAGCTAGCAGTGTCTGAACTCACTTCACAGGTGAGTATGAATAGTTTCAGCACCTTGCACAACACAAAAAGTATTCTCCACTGTGCTGGATTAAACTACCTTTCTCCACCTTTCCCAGTGTCATCAGTTTTTGATGTGAATGGCTTTTTGCTGTTCCTCCATCCTTTGAAGTATATAAAGGGTGTAATTCCACATTGTTACTACCTCTTGCTTCAGTTGGCAGGGTCGAATTCAATTCCTCTTGCAGCTGCTACAATCTCCTACATGCTGTTGCTGAATGCCAAAAATGTCACACATATTTTGGGCCACAGACAGAACTCCCCTGCCTTTTTTAAAAAATTTTAAACCACCAAGTTGATTGTGTAAGTAAAACATGGAATGATGTTATGGAATTTATCCCACTGTAATGCTTTCACAATATAGGTGGCGTTATAGCAATCCAGTTGCCCACTTTGCAAAATAGAGACAGCCGAAAGTTGCTTTTCGGCTTTTTGTATTTCAAATAGGGAACTATTTTAGAAATTTTTTTTATGAATGGTTGCGTGTACTAGTCGGCATACTTGACCATTTATTTTCGCAGACCCACCGGATGACAGCTATGGAGAGGTGAGTAACCTCTCCGGGGCATTATTTAAGTAGGGTTAGGTGCTTAGGAAGGGAGGGTTAGAGTTAGGACCATAGAAGGGGGGGGGGTTAGGGTCAGACTGCTGGGAGGGGGGGTCTTAAGGTTAGGCTATAGAGAAGGGAGTATAAGTGTCAGGCTAGAGAGAAGGGAGGGTTAGGGTCAAGCTGCAGGGAAGGGAGGGTTAAGGTTAGGGTAATGGAAGGGGAGGATTAGGGTTAGAATTAGGGGAAGGGTTGGGGTTAATTTAGCCGTGTTCAGTGCTCCAGGGTTCGATTGCTATGCCTCTTCGAGGCATAAGCAATCGATATCCCAGCCAGTTCGAAATAGGGCTGTTCTTTGTGGTGACCCACACTCATCAGCAATCACATATCATAAGGAGAGTCCAAGCAGGATAAGCTATGTTGCTTAACATCCCTAACAGGTTTTCAGCGGTATGCCTCTTAGTGAAGCCGGTGCTGTCAGGATTTGGGTAAAAATTATTCCAAGGCGGATTTTTTGGTCTTATGCCCATACATGACAATGGCCCACTTCTTATCACTGGCAAGAACTGCTTCCACAGGTTCATGACTTACACCACCAGCGATACTTGTGCTGCTCATCCAGACATGCATATTATCAGAAAGGTAAGGCTCACATACAGCATTTGTAGATAGACTCTTCTCAGGGATTTATGACATTTCCAAACACACAGTTTGTTAATGGTTCGTTTCAGCAAAGATTTTACAAATTTTTTTGGCACCTCTTCTAGACTCTGAATGACAAGGTCTAGTTTCATCATGACAGACCGGAGAAGATATCTCACTGACAGTTGCAGTACTATCATTCTTAAATAAAGGCAAAGGCCTGAATCTTTCCTTACCACAGCGTGTGTAGAATGGCATGTTGGCATTATTTATGTTTTTCTTCAGTAAACTTTCCTGTTAGTTCAGGTGTTGTTTTCTTAAACAATGTAAAGCTTGTTTTTGGGATTTAAGTTTCCCTGACTTAAACCCACTATGCATAGGCTTTAGTAGATGTCTTTGAATGACTAGTATCAACATGACTGGTGACAGCTGCTGGTTGTTGCTCCTGCTCTTTTGTCAACTGATCCTGATCCATAATCGATGAACACACAATATATCCAAAAATTCTAACAAATTTTTAACTTTTTTATTTTATTAGCAAATGACAACAGAGTATACAGAGTGAGTCATTGATTTTTGTGAACAATGCAGTGAGATATACACACTAGAACGGCGCGTAATTTAAATAGAATAGAAAAAGTATCTATATGCAAAAACCATACAACACTTATATATGAAAAATATTGTGTTGGTCTTAATAATAGATAGGAACCGGCAATTCTGTTAATGTTATTTTATCCACGATAAGTACAAAAACACATTAAAATCACAATAACAAACTCATCACTGGTTTTATTATTCCATATTCAATATTGCAGCAATTTCAGATGTTAAATAATTAAAGCATACATGGAAATTAATCCCAATCAGTAACTATGTTGCACTAGGAGGGATCCTTTTCAAATGACCTGGTGTCTGCGATAGAAATCTACTATTACCTGTTCCTCACAACAGGCTTAAATTTTGGATCTCCTGCTTTCTGGTAGTATATTACTAATATAGACGTATAATCAACAGGCAATGTAGTGGGGACAGATCTTACTTTCCTGGTGTCCATGATGAAACACCCGTGGTCTCCTGCTCACAGGTTAACCAGCATATCGCTAGTCTCTGCTTCCATGTTGCATGTAATGGTATCCCTCAGTGCCCTCCATTGGTGGAATAAAGAAAATGCCTCCAGATCTTTTAACACCGTCTCTCTTACGGGTGACCAACCTTGAGGTAGTGAGTGCAGTGTCTACACAATATAGAAAATTCCACGTGCTGCTTTGGGATCCCAGAGATAGTAATTGTTTTAAAAACTTCTTACATGTTTCGTCCACAGCTGTGCACTTTTTTCAAATCAGTTTTTTTCTCCGTTCCCTCTCCTATATAAGGGTGATTCACAGGTGTTCTAATAAAACAATTTAGTTCTTTAAGTGCTCTCCTTTTTAGTACCATTCAAATAGTACTCATTCCAAAGGTAAATATTTATTATATGAACATAGATGGTTATCAACTGAGAAACAAGATGCCAGTGCCCTACCTTTATATCTACATAAAAGACATTTTATTTATTTTTTCATATCTATTTTTATGTTAATTATACTTATTAAATATTACAAATATTTTGTGAAAGTTATTATGTAATTTTCAATATAGTTAGCATTGTATAATTAGCTTCAAATCCATATATATCAATGTATCAGTACAGAAATAACTTTTCAAAGTTTACAATACAGAATATTCATATAAGTTAACAAATATTTATTTTAAAAAAGTATATACAGTATGTAATAAATACCAAAAACAGAAATAATAAATAAAAATAATAAAAATGCAAATTAAAAAATATTTTAAAAAATATATAGGAGACTTCCGGTGGGTGGCGCATCGAGCATGGCCGCGTTTTAAACAAGCTCCGTGGAAGCCGTCTGTAATCAGCTGCAATCGTGCTGATTTGTGGCCCTCAGGGGACAACAACCTACTTATTGTCCCAGAGCAAGTGTCAGGGACCCATCTAATGCGGGTGGTCTTGCGGCGGAGCAGCTTTTTTGCAAGGACCCCGGGAGTCCGGCCTAGGAATTAGGCCTCTGCCACGGAGAGGCATCCTCGTGGCTGACATTACTGCGGCAAATATTTGCTGGCACTTCGGGACAACCCATCAGCCTCAAGGGCCCTCTACACTAACAATTTGGCGGTGAACTCGCAGTGCGGGAGGTCAGCGGGCCGTTCTGTGTGACGTCGGTGGATATCTTCAACCCCCTGGAGGACAGCCATCGGAACAATCCCCGACAGCGGTGGTGCCTGTGACGGACTGGACATTACTGGCATGTGAGTTGGTGAGCGAGCCAGAACAAACACACATCACTGCAGTCAGCAGATACAGCAGCCACGTGTACTTTCTCCTTCGGCCTACAGCATCACACATCAGCCCAGCGTGACACACTGCTTCGGCTGCTATTATCACAGCACATAGCCTCTGGCTGCTAAGGCATAAGGCACCATTGGAATCCTCTGTTTTTGGCTGGTGCTGCTGATTGCCACGGACAGTGATACTGACTGCTTACTATCGAGCTGGCATCGCGTTCGGTAGGCCCGTTGTCCCAGCATCGCTATCTTTGACTTGGACTCTGCGGCCATTTCCTTACCAGCTCATGTGTGCTCAAGGCTGATTATCTGTCACCTATACTGGTCATATAGTAGTGCACACAGGTCTGCTTTACTTCAGCCCCCTGTCTGTGTGTTCAGGACTGATTATAGGCACACACTCCCAATCATCTGCCAGTTTACTCTGACCTACGTTGTCTGGCCTCTGCCTGTGCTCTGGTGTGCTTTATGGTAAATGGTTACATACCTGCTAACTGCTTGGAAGTGTTTTTTCTCCCAGCGCTGCAGCGTCAGTCCATAGGGTTTCTCACTGTGTACTACTGCACTGGTTACACAGCAGCTCCTTACTGCTCTGTTACACTTCCTCTGTCGCCTATACTGGTCAGATAGCAGTATACACAGGTCTGCTTTACTTCTGCCTCTTGTCTCCAACTAAGCACTTCATACATATATAGCCCTTTCCCCCCATTTTCTTGAGTGATATCTGTTGAGGTGCAACTGTGATACCCTGCTTCTATCCTTTACTTTTATTTGCTGGAGTTTGCTGCAATTTAGCGGGGTGATATGTAGTCCCATGTGCTCTAAGGGGTAACAAAAAGGGGCTAATTGACCGCAAGATCTGCTAGGACGTACTCAGCTGGTTATTGGATCATTATACCTACTCTTGGTGCCACCTTTGTGGTATGGATAGATTTTTAGATAAATCTAGTGCCTCTTCTCCATCTACCCCATCCAAAAATACCAGAATGGGAAAGCAGCGCCCCTCCTCTAGTAAACAGACCCCCCCCCTTCACCTCCCTTGTCTAATAACCCACAAAATAGTCCCATACAGGGAGCCCCAGGGTTTAGTTTCCCTACTGCAGAAGACACTGCCAGGGAGATATCTAAACTCATAATGCCTCAATTGGACAAAAAGTTTGAGGATCTTCATGCCAGATTAGATACCACACTAGCAAAAATAGATGCTAATACATCACGTTTGTCGGTGGTAGAGCAGAGGGTAAGCGACGTAGAAGATAGTGTCACCTCCCTTCAGGCTTCAGACTCACTCCAATCTCAAACCATTCAAGTGCTTACTAATAAAATTGATGATTTGGAGAACCGTCTGCGTCGCAATAATTTGCGGTTCGTAGGGGTTCCGGAATCTGTGAAGGGTCAGGATCTGTCAGACTATCTTTCCAGACTAATCCCTCAGGCTCTGGGTATTTTTGACCCTGATGCTATTCCCCCGATAGAACGCGCTCATCGTCTAGGACCAGAGAGACCCAATATGCGTAATGGCTCTAGGCCAGTCATAGCACGGTTCCTAGATTTCCGTGACAAGGAAAGGATTTTGGCGGCATATAGAAGGAAACAAAATTTAACGGTTGAGGGTCAAAAAATTCTGGTATTCCAGGATTTTTCAGTCGAGGTATCACAAAAGCGTAAAGCTTTTTCAGAGGTATGTCGTATGCTACACGAACAGAATACTAGGTTTGCTCTACTATATCCTGCTAAGTTAAGGGTTATAGAAAATGGTCAACCTGTTTTTTTCACCGACCCTGTTCAGGCGCGTAATCACTTTGCAATGAATCCTGCTCCACAAGAGGGGCCTGAGAATCAATAGGTAGATAATAAGGAACTCATGTTTTTTCTTCTTTTCCATTTTTCTACCCTAGCTGGGAGTTAATGTTACTTAAGGTTACTTAGACAATATAGCTGAGAGAATAGCCCCTTTAATCCCCTTCTCTGAGCAAGTGTTGAGGGAACTTTTTTTTTTTCCTTTACGCCTATCCTGCTCTGTTTGGTTTCTGGTGCGTCCCCTACTACCCTATGGGACCCACCATGGTTATACTTATTTTGGTTTGTTTTAAAAAAAATAAAAAAGTTTTGTTGACATTGCATATGTTCTTAAGCATATTGGTTAATAATTCTGACAATATTAACTGTACATTACTTGTCTTCTCTGTAACCTGGGATGGAGCAGGGAGCCGCACTCTACATTGCCTGGACGCTGAGGAGTTACTTGGTGTGTTGGCGACGAAACCCCCTGGCCGAATTCTATGTGTGAGATCCTGGATCATCATGGGGGTAGGATGAATGCAGCACCACTATCACACAACATAACGAACATGTCTCCCCCTTTGTCTCTACGAGTGGTCTCCTGGAACGTGGCCGACCTCAATAGTCCAATAAAGCGTAGAAAGATTTGTGCCCATCTTAGGAAACACCGCCCAGATGTCTCCTTTATTCAGGAGACTCAGTGGAGGGAGGGGGAGGGATCCACCTTGCGTGCACAGTGGCTGGCAGAGTGTAGATCGGCATCTTTTCACTCTAAGTCTAGAGGTGTTGCAGTCTTATTCAGTAAAAATGTCCAATATGAAGTAGTAGAGGAAGTGAGGGGCCCAGAGGGTAGGTTTCTTCTGCTAGATGTGGTCATATGGCATACTAAGTACACACTTTTAAACATATATGCCCCCAACCATTGCCCGAAAGATTTCTTTCAAAGTATCCTCCAAATGCTAGCAGGTAGGCAGACATATCAAATTATTATGGGGGGGGGACAACCCGCTGATAGATAAATTGCCGCCAGTAACGAACCCTTCCCCTCAGGCTTGGAAATATGTTCATAATTTTAAATCAGCCCTCCAGCTCTGTGATCCTTGGAGCTTGCTCAACCCGACAGCGCACGACTTCACGTTTTGGTCACGAGTCCACCAATCCATTTCCCGGATAGATTATATATTGATATCAGATTCACTACTTCCATTAATGGAGGAAGCCAAAGTAGGTGACATCTTAGTGTCTGATCATGCTCCAGTTTTGATTTCACTGACCCTTCCCTCCGCTCCCACTACAGACCGCCTGTGGCGATTCCCAGGGCATTTATATACCTCACAGGAATTTAGATCATATTTGCTTACTCACTGGACAAACTACCTCGATGACAATATTGAACATCTAGATAACCCAATCTTGCTCTGGGAGGCATCGAAGGCAGTGATGAGGGGCTATATTATACAGTATCTTGGGGGAAAGAGGAAGGAATTCAAACTCCACTATGAAATCATATTTGCTCACTCACTGGACAAACTACCTCGATGACAATATTGCACATTTAGATAACCCGCTTTTGCTTTGGGAAGCATCGAAGGCAGTAATGAGGGGATATATTATACAGTATCTTGTGGGAAAGAGGAAGGAATTTAAACTTCACTATGAAACGCTGCGTAGGGATGTGGAGGATAACGTCAAGATATATATCGCCTCTCCTTCCCCAGACACCTTAGGCAAATATATAGAAGCCCGGAAGCTTTTAGAGAGCTTATTGACTGCTCAAGCACGTAATAAATTGGATCGTACTAATTATATGTTTCACAAATGGGGTAATAAGACGGGGAGACTGCTCGCCACAATGTCTCGCCCTAGCCGGAAACGGACCTTTATTACAACCCTCAAACACCCCCAGACAGGACATATTGTCCCAACTTACAGAGTACTACACAAATTTTTACAAAGCAGTTCCCTGTGATCTGGCAAAACAACATCAATTTTTATTAACATCTAATCTCCCTAAACTTACTTTGGCACAAAATGAAATTTTAACATCAGAGGTCACGGCGGATGAAATTAACAGGGCCATTTCAGAATTAAAGTTGCGTAAAAGCCCGGGCCCTGATGGCCTGACTGGGGAATACTATAAGATCTTACAACAAGAAATGGTACCTTGCCTCCTAGACCTGTATCGTCACATCTTACATGAGGGCTCACCCTGCCACTCATTCAGAGAAGCTTACACTACTTTAATTTTAAAGCCAAAAAAAGACCCTGAACAGGCAGACTCTTATCGCCCCATTTCTTTAATTAATGTAGATGCTAAGATTCTGTCAAAAATTATGGCCTCTAGGCTCCAAACTATTCTTCCCCAACTGCTCACGGAACATCAACTGGGATTCACCCAGGGCAGACATTCCGTGAAGGCCGTAAGAATGGCAATCGCAGCAGTCACACAATCTCACCTAGTACAGGACAGTGGTAACATGTTGCTGAGTTTAGATACACACAAAGCATTCGATTCGGTCTCGTGGTCACACTTAATAGAAGTCCTCAAATTCCGTGAATTTGACCCACTTTTTGTAAATTTCATAAAATACCTGTACACAGACCCTACAACAAGCCTTTTGGTAAATGGAGTTAAAAGCAATCCCATCCGCATTGAGAGGGGTACTAGACAGGGGTGCCCACTGTCCCCTCTTCTTTTTAATCTTTCATTAGATCCGTTGTTAAGGACACTTCAGGCAATGCCCAGTTTCCGGGGAGTGTGCATTGGTAGAGCCGAAATTAAATTGTCAGCCTTTGCTGACGATGTATTACTGTACATAGGCAATCCCAGGACCTCTTTATCATTAATTCTAGAATTATTAGACACTTTCGGAGATATCTCAGGCTTCCGGGTTAATATGACCAAATCTATTGCATTTTTTCTTAAAAAAGGGATCTCAAGACCGGGTTGGGCTAGGCGGTTTTCCCTGAATTGGGCCCAAAAATATATTACATACCTGGGGGTAGACATACCCAAAAACCCTGCCCTACTATATTCCCTAAATTTTGGAGTAGCTATAAGGGAACTCACTATGGAGCTGGAGGGCTGGAGACACCTCTCGCTTTCATTTCTAGGCAGAGCAAACCTCATTAAGATGGTGTCTTTTCCTAGACTAATGTACCTGTTACAGGCTCTGCCACTCCTCCTCAAACGTAATGATCTCTCATATTTAAACAAGATCTTCAGGCAATTCATCTGGGCGGGCAAACGACCGCGTATAGGATTAATAAAGCTACAACAAACAAAATCAAATGGGGGCATCAATTTTCCTCACTTGGAAAATTATAATTATGCAGCAATCTTGCGCCACATTAAAGATTGGTTGGGAGGCCAAAGTATATACACGAATTTAGAGGTGGAAACTGCCTTTCTGGCTGAATCTGGCTTGGTGGGATTTCTACACTGTCACGACCAGGAGATCACTCAGGAGAATAGAGACAACCCCCTGCTGTGGACCACAAGGAAAACCTGGCATATTTTAAGGCATAGGTACTCGCTAAATGCTCATAAAACACTGTTTCTTCCACTGGTGGAAAACCCAGATTTTCAGGGAGGGGAGGCGGGCTTCCCCTTTACAAGATGGGCTAGAGAAGGCGTAACTAGGGTTGGGGATTTGGTAGATGCCTCCACTAAAAAACCACTCACATTTACCCAGGCAAAAGAACGGTTTAGATTTCTTGCATCCCATCCACTACAATTTTTACAGGCTCAACACTATGTGAGTACCGTGGTGCGCCACTTGACCCCTAGAGACCTGCATAATCCATTAGATGCTCTTCTACGCAGTTATCCTACCACCACTAAGGCCATTTCACGACACTACAATCTGTTGCGTGCTCCAATTCAGCACTCTGAAATTAAAACAGGGATGTCGCAATGGCTTCGACACTTCCCAACCTTGACGTGTGATGACCTCCTGGAATCTATGATACGGGCTGGTAAGGCCCTACCATCCAACCAATATTTGGAGATGTTTCTAAATCTCTATCACAATGCTTACCTGTCTCCACACAGACGGTTCCTAGCGGGGGTTTCTCCTGATCACACATGTCCCAAATGTCTGGCGCAGATGGCTGATACTTTTCATTGCTTGTGGGCGTGCCCTCTGGTGAGGGGTTTTTGGAGACAAATTAAAAAATACACAGAGGATAATTTAGTAAACCACTTGCCTCTGAGCCCTGAGTGGGCCCTGTTTGGCATTCTGCCACGGACCCAGAGGACACCCCGCAATTGCAAGAAATTGTTAACATATATAAGTGCAGCTGCGAAAAAGTCATTGCTTCAGATGTGGGTGGAGAGATCCATACCTCCATTATCTTTATTTAAAGATAAACTCCACAGGCTATTTGTGATGGATTGGATGGAGACCTTACTAGACAAGGAAGCAAGACTCCCTCTCTTTTTTGCCGTTTGGGAATCTTATATGGACTCTCTTTCACCTTCTTTTCAAAACAAAATCTACTATACAATCCAACACACCATGTGGTACGCACTTAGAATGGTGGATAATGATCCACCCTTCATGCCGGAACCGGATCCTCCCCCATGATCCGACTACGGGCAACGGGTATGTGGAGTTGCGGTTCTCTCTCTACCAGTGGATCCTCTTGATAGTTAATTCACCATGGCAGGAGTTGACAAGGGTCTCTCGCTTTTTATTATCTCTCTTCATAAAACTAGGTAACCAAATAGATAACTGCAGATGTTCTTATCAGTCTGAATTTCCTACATAACGAATGTATAGTATGATCTATATTTTGTGTGGCGGACTTCTTGGCTATTCATACTTGTGAACTGAAAATATTCATGTTATTGAATTTGTTTTGTATGGTATGCAATGTCGTCAATAAAAAATTGTTTAAAAAAAAAAAAAAAAAAGAAAAAGGGGGTTATGAATGGA
>WWET01001192.1:322429-338288 GCA_011038615.1 Limnodynastes dumerilii
CCTGCCCAGTAGCAAGAGAGGCTAGGTCATCCAATGTTGGAGTAACTTAGTGATATTTTTAAGAACACCAGTATAGTTCACTTTATACAGATTGCTAATGGGACGTGGAATCTGGACCCCCAAATACTTGAACTGTGGTCCCGTCACCTGAAAATGAGTAGAAATAAAAGAGATGTGAGCCTGGGGCATAGAATCAGTAAGGACCATGGCTTCTGATTTGGAGAAGTTGACTCGAAACCCTGCAAACAGGCCAAACTACGAGATAAGATTCAAGATGGCTGGGATAGATTGGAGAGAGTCAGAGACAAATAGTAACATGTCTTCTGCGAACATAGCAAGTTTATATTCGGTATGCTCAATGTCTATACCCCTGTATTCCGAAAGCTTGCGTAACGCTACAACAAGTGGCTCCAAAGCCAATGCAAACAGCAGGGGTGACAAAGGGCAACCCTGCCTAGTGCCCCGCTGAATAAAAAAGTGATCCGAGGGGGCGTGGTCTCGTCGCGGAGCAGAGCGGTCGCACCTGCACAGAGCTCCCCTTTCAACCACTCTAAACCCCGACTTTCGGGGGTTTTGTCCCTTACTAATTGCTCCTCCCTGTGGTCTGGACTGCTCCTCAGCCATCAGAGCCTAGAACCAGCGCACTATCTTCCAGCTCAGCGGGACTCCAGCGCCCCGTTAAGGACTCAGGCCTACCGTCGGCAAGCCAGCCTGTGACCCCTCGCACCCTGCACTGCGGAGTTCCACCGGTGCCCTCCGGAGGTAGGCGGACGCCTGGTCACGCTTGCGGGTCCCGTCCCACTTTCCTCTGAGGCCCGTGTGCCGTGCTGCAGCCGTTGGATTCTTCCTGCAGGCTGATAGCTGCCGGCGGCCATCTTGGATCAGCGCTTCTGCCACGTGGTGATTTCCAGCGCGGGGCTCCCAGCCTCTGCTTCAGCGCACGGACCTCTATCCCTCAACTCAGGACCCTTGTGGTGCCTCTCTCCACTTACCCTGCGGCTGTTAACTTGCACCAGAGGCCCTGTGTGTATGTTCTGCACCCTCTCCCTCTGAGGATCCCTCTGCACAGGACGCTCCCCAGTACTCCTGCAGCTCCTCTTCCAGCTAAAGCCAGTGACTGGCATCCCATCAGGGCTCCACACCAGCATCCTCTGCCCTCACCTCCAACTTTTTAAGGTGACAGCAACAAATACCCTCACATGCAACCCTGCAAGTGCCCTCAGCCTCTAGCACCCAAGTATTAATCTGACATACTATTGGGTATATTGTGCAACCATTTTCCCCCAATCGAGGGCAGCATAACACTCATCACCATATTGCTGTGCTTCCTTTGCACATCACTCAGGTCTGACTGCAAAAAGGCTCTGGGCAGGTGTTCCACTGATATTCTCCACTAGAGGGCAGTTCCAGCTCACTTACAGAACCCACTCCAATTTACAGGATTGACTTTTCTGTTTCCCTGATTGCTATGATTTACTGCTCTTATTAACCCCATGAGAACCTGGTGGGACTAAGCCATACGTATTGAGAGAACCACATCTCTTTCCTTCCTTCCATAACCACTGATACTTCTGTTCAAACCGTCATTGCTGTTGTTATGTCTCAAAGACAGAAAAAAACGCCTCATACTCCAAGCATGTTTTCTAGGTGTGAGAAACAACCATCTCCGTCACCTCCCTCGCCTCATGAGTCTCCTCAGCCAGAGTCTGATAGTAATTCTCAACATCCCTCCATATCAGAGATCACCTCTCAAGTCAAGATAACTATCCAAACCGAGATCCGCTCCATGTTGGCTGAACTGCGATCTGAAATTGCTGCCATAGGCTCTCGTACAGATTCTCTTGAAAAGAAAACGGACGAGCTATGCACATATCAGACACAAACAGAGGAAGATCTGACTGCTATTCGCGCTGAGTTAGACTCTCTGAAAGAGCAAATGGAGGATCAGGAAAACCGCTCGAGGCGCAATAATCTTCGCATTAAGAATGTGCCGGAATCCATCTCCAGTTCCGATCTTCCTATTTCCGACCTTCCTATATACCTTGAGGGTCTGTTCAAACATCTACTCCCAGATGTCTCCAGCGCAGATCTCCTTCTGGACCGGGCCCATCGAGCTCTCCGCAACAAACCCTCATCCGGGCAGCCCCCTCGGGACATCGTTGTCCGGCTTCACTGCTTTGCAAGCAAAGAACGTATCCTACAAGCTGCTCGGAATTCATCTACCATCGACTTTCAAGAGACCTTGCCACAAGTCTTCCAAGACTTAGCTCCCACCACCCTGAAGAAACGTAGGGATCTGGCGGAGGTCACACGAATCCTGCGTTCCAACAGCATTCACTATAGGTGGGGGTTTCCTTTTCAGCTCATCTTCTCCCACTCGGGCAACACGCATGTGATAAAGGCCCCAGAACAAGGCCTCCACACGCTCCGTCTACTTGGCCTGCTTTCAGTTTCAGACTCCGCGGATTTGGCATCTACCTCCTCGGCCACTTCTAGAAGAAGACCGCCTCCACCTGAGTGGGCCACGGCTTAGATGGACAAAGCATACAGAACTCACACGGTCCATCTTTATTATCTATGACCCTGTGCCTCCAAAGTCCCCGACTTACTGTGGTTTTGGCGGTGGACATCCGGGACTTCTCTGACTCGGTTCCGGGATCGCGTGAGATTTGGCTGTAGTCTACTACAACCTTATATCTTTAATTTTCATAGTCTATTTCGTGTTATATAGTATGCTATTGCTTGTATTGCTCTACTGACCCCCCCCCCTTTTTCCTTACAGGTTGGTGGTTCAATGGTTTATTGTTATTCATAGTGTATGATTGTTTGCTTTCATTCGCTTTACCCCTAATCCCACCACGTTCTCCACCTCTCTCCTTAATATCTTAACAGCATGGTCGCCTCTCGCCTCCCCTATCGGCGACCCACCCCCCACATATTTCCGGTACTGGACTGGTACCTAGTCTGTCCTCCCTGGACCTTACTCCGCAACAGGAGCACGGTCTCCCTCTATCCTCCCCTTACATACCCTGAAGGAGTACATGTAACTATCCCAGCTTTTCTGACGTTCCATCCACCATGACACTCAAAATCCTATCCTTGAATGTTAACGGTCTAAATTCCCCATCAAAGCGCACTATAGCCTTGCAGCAACTTAAACGCCACTCGGTAGACATTGCTTTTCTACAAGAAACCCATTTTAAAATCCCACACCCGGGTCTGCAAAGTAACTATTTTTCGCAGGCTTTTTATGCTTCCACCGACTCTAAGCAACGGGGCACAGCGATCCTATTCTGCCATAAAGTCCCCTTCTCTCTTATCTCCTCCACGGCGGATCCACTTGGCCGATTTCTCATACTAACTGGCTCACTAGGGCCCACTTCTATCACTGTGGCTTCAGTTTACGCTCCCAATGTCGGCCAGGGTGCCTTCCTCACCGAGTTTTTTCAAATTCTATCGCAGCTTGCGCAGGGCTCTATTATAATTGGTGGCGATTTCAATGCTTTTCTTGACCCCGCCCTTGATCGTTTAGCCCCTCAGCCGGCTCCGCCAGGATCCGTCCGCCTCTCCAAGACTCTCGCTACCATGCTCACCCGATTTGACTTATATGACTCTTGGCGCATCCTATACCCCACTAGCAAACAATTCACACATTACTCTTCCCCTCACGATACTCACTCACGTATTGACATGATACTCGTGGATCGTAACCTTTCACAGCGCCTCTTCCACGCCTCTATCAATCCAGTAGTCTGGTCTGATCATTCCTCCGTCTCCCTTATGGTTGATCTATCAGCCCCTCGCCCTTCGGTTTTCAAATGGCGTTTAGATGATTCGCTGCTCCTCTCTCAAGCTCACGTAGACTCTATTGCGCTTGCCATCACTGATTATATCTCATTTAATTCCTCTCCCGAGGTCTCCCCGGCCATAGTCTGGGAGGCGCATAAAGCGTCGGTCCGTGGTACCCTGATTGCCTTAGCAGCTAATAAGCATAAAGTTGAGAAAGCACTTATTCAAGCCCTGGAGACCCAGATCACCTCCTTAACAACCCGCTTCCAAAGATTTCCCAAGCGGAAGACACGTATTAAATTACTAGCGCTGAAAGGCCAGCTTCACCAGCTGCTCTCTAAGAAAGCTGCTAAAACCTTGCAGTGGCTCAAACAAAAATATTATGAAAAGGGGGACAGGGCGGACCGTTTACTAGCTCAGAAGTTGAGAGATAAACGCACTAGAAATCACATTGCGGCTATTAGGTCGCAGGAGGGGTCCATGATCTATAACCCTAAACTGATCGCCGACTCGTTCAAAGAATTTTATTCTTCCCTTTATAACCTAGAACCTCATTTCTCCAATTCGGCAACATTAACTACCAAAGTCAGGGACTTCCTAAGCTCTATCCCTCTCCCACAAATTACTCTCAAGCAACAACTATTACTTAATAGAGCCATTACTTCCCAGGAAATACTAGATACCATTAAAGACCTAAAAAACGCGTCTGCTCCTGGCCCTGACGGATTCACTGCCATTTATTACAAGAAATTCGCAGCGCAGCTTTCGCCTATGCTTCTCACTTTATTTAATTCTATTCTATCTGGAGCAAAATTTGATCCGGCCACCACGGGAGCAGAGATCGTGGTGATCCCAAAGCCGGGTAGAGACCCTACTTCCTGTAGCAATTATAGGCCCATCTCACTCCTTAATGTCGACCTCAAGCTTTTCGCCAAAATCCTGGCAAATCGCTTGAATATGATCATCACCTCGCTAGTACACCCAGATCAAGTGGGATTTATCCCCTCCCCGGGCGCGTCCGACAATACTAGGAGAGCCATTGATCTCATCCGGATAGCTGACACCCGCGGTCTCCCTGCTCTTGTGGTGGCATTGGATGCGGAAAAGGCGTTTGATAGGGTGGACTGGACGTACATGCGACTGGTTCTCTCGACCATGGGCATCCGAGGCCCCTTTTTGAACGCCATAGCGGCTCTCTATTATAATCCTTCGGCATCCGTTTTGGCCAATGGATTCAAGTCCTCTCCTTTCTCTATCCGAAATGGCACTAGACAGGGTTGCCCTTTATCCCCTCTCATATTTGCCCTAATGATTGAACCCCTTGCCATAAAAATTAGGAACAACCCCGACATTACTGGTATCGTAGTTGACCCCACTGACTATAAAATCTCCCTTTATGCAGATGACATTCTGTTGACCCTCTCCAACCCTGTCGTGTCCCTTCCCAATCTTCTTAATGACTTAACAGACTTTGGGACCCTTTCTAATTATAAAGTTAACGCCAATAAATCTGAGATTTTGCCACTGCATCTGCCCCCTTTCCTACATCATCAGCTCAGACAGTCATTTAATTTCCGCTGGCAAACTAAACAGCTCAAGTACCTGGGTATCTTCCTAACAAAATCCTACCAACACCTATTTGCAGCTAATTTCCCCCCCCTATTCTCTAGCATTAAAACTGACCTGGAAAAGTGGGACAAATATATCATGTCGTGGATAGGTAGGATTAATTCTCTGAAAATGAATATTCTCCCCCGCCTTTTATACCTTTTCCAAACTCTGCCCATTAGAATTCCCATAAAATATTTCAAAACCCTGCAACAACTGGCTACTAAATTCATCTGGTCCGCCCGTAAGCCCCGGATCCGCCAGGAAACTCTATGCCGGCCTATTGGGGAGGGAGGACTGGGTGCTCCAAACTTTTTGGCTTACTATAGAGCTGTGCATCTTACCCAATGTATATCTTTACACTCGCCTGCAGGCACCAGGGTATGGTCAAACATTGAAGCCAATTACACTGACACCATCTCTGCCTCCTCCTTTCTCTGGCTCTTACCCCGTCATAGACCTACTCTATCCTCTCTTCTGCCCACTTTAGCCTTTTCTATATCTATTTGGGATAAGCTCACCAAAACATACGAGCTACTAGCTCAACCCTGGCGTCTATATCCCCTTTGGAACAATCCGCTTTTTCAACCCGGATTTGATAGACACTCCTTTTCCCCATAGATAGCTAGTGGCATCTGCCATTTCGTGGATTTGTCCCCTCTCCGTTTTTTCCCCTCATTTACGGAGCTCCAGACCAGACTCCACCTCCCTAATACTTGCTTTTTTCAGTATCTCCAGTTGCGCCATTTCTATAACTCCCTTGCTCCTCCACAATTTTACACTTCCAGTTCCACTACAGTAGAGTCATTGTGCGCCCTGCGGTCCCCTACGGCGAAACTCATTTCGACCTTTTATCGGTTGTTTCTCTGCCACAATCGCCCTGCAAAAGACCCCCATGAGCTACAGTGGGAGCGGGATCTTGGAGAGACATTGGACGAAGAGGACTGGGTATCAATTCGGGAGAATCTAGCTAAAACTTCTATATGCGTCCGTATCAACGAAAACGCTCATAAAATTTACTACCGTTGGTACCTGACTCCCAAAAGGCTGAGCGTAATCTTTCCTTCTGCCTCTGCGGCATGCTGGAGACGATGCGGTGAGGAGGGCACCCTGTACCATATATGGTGGACTTGCCCAGAAGCGGTAACCCTTTGGCAGGAGGTCCATCGCCTGATCCTCTCTATCACGGGTGTTCGTGTCCCAGCCTCGCCCACCTACTCCCTACTCCCCCGTCCTATTCCGGACACCTCTAAGAGCACCCGTCTCCTTATAAAGCATATCCTTAGCGCCACTAAGTGTCAGATCGCAGCGCACTGGAAGCAGTATTCTCCCCCTTCTTTGTCATCTATTATTAATGAAGTGTGGCGAATATACAAACTAGAATATATGTCCAGCATACTCCATAATTCTTCCAAACGCTTCTCCGGTGTATGGGCTCCATGGCTCACCCACTTTCATGTTACCCCAGGTTTTCATGACTAACCGTTAACTCCATTTAACAGTACTCCTTCATTCCACATTCTTAATGGTTACCTCCTTCAAGTCTTCCCTCACCTCTACTTTCTTGTCTAAACCTCTGTCCCTTTATCCCTCCTCGTGGGACGATCCCTAAGTCCCAGGATTTCAAAACCCTAAAGTTAAATTATGGATTATTCTGTTTCTATAGCAATGTGTTGTTCTCGTGTTGTTGGATACTCTCCTTGTTTATGCTTATTTGCTTGTATTTACTTATCCCTCATGGGATTAACATTCTCCCTTAACCTTTTTCCTTTCTGTACCCCTTCCCTATAACCTTCTGAAAAATCAATAAAACATATTGTCAAAAAAAATAAAATAAAAATAAGTGATCCGAGAGGAGGCCGTTGCCCGCGACTTGTGTATAGGGATCTGTATAAAGTAAGGTAATAAGTGAAATAAACTCTGAGGGAAAACCAAATTTAAAGAGTGTCTGTTTAAGATGATCCCAAGTTACTAGATCGAAAGCTTTTTCCGCGGCCAACGGCTAGGTACCCCCCACAGCCTGTTGGACTATAGCTAGAACCTTCCGAATATTTTTTACAGAGTGCCGACCCCAAATGAATCCCCTTTGGTTATCATGAATCACCGAAGGCAGAATAACCTTCAGCCTTTCTGAAAAAAATTTTGTTAGCAGTTTATAGTCCATATTTAGTAAAGATATGTGCCTATATGACGCGGGCAACATTGGATCCCTCCCCGGCTTCGGGAGCACCTTGATCACCGCAGCATTGAAATACAGGGGTATAGAGTTGTTACTTAACAAAGAATTGAAAAAATCTCGCAGTAACTCGCCTATCTCAGGGCCAAGGATTCGGTTAAATCCTCCACCTAGGCCATCCGGGCCTGGAGCTTTAGAGGCTTTTAGCAGCTTGATGGTGGTCTGTACCTCATGCAGAGAGATTGGGGCAGTTAACGAGTGCGCTTGCGCTTCAGAGATTTGCGACAATACCATGTCACTCCAAAAAGAGTCTCGGGCGCCCTGGTCAATACTATCCTGGGTATACAATTGCTTATAAAAGTTACGCATCACTTCCATGAAATAATGTTTTGTTCAAATAAAAAGTTGAATAATAAAAAGTTTAGTACAAAATAAAAGTAAAAAAAAACAAACAACTAAATAATAAACAAACAAACAGGTCTATACATATACTGTAAAATAAATCCTGATTGATTTTGCTTCTACCTCAGAGTGTAACATAATATTATTTTAACAAATTTATAGAAATGAATGAGAACAAAAAAAAATCACTGAGTACATTGGTCTATCAACAAGTTTACATAATTGCTCATTTCAAACAAGGTATTATTTCCCTGCAATATATTGAGTACAGTGATTTGATCATACAGGAATTTTAATCTATTTTAATAATTTTAGAAATCAGATGGTTGTGACCTCGTATAACATAAAAAAAATATTCTCATCCTTATCATCCTTATCAGTCTCCAAACTACTATTCCATAATTGAAGTTTTCATTAAAGAATTCACCCTTATAATAATCATCAATAAACTTAATAACAATCATAATAATCATTAATATTATATAAAGAGAAAACACAAACAAAACAAGTATTAACACTTTTAACTAGTAATGATTACATCATCCGGACATAAATATATATATATAGTACTTATAGCGTTTTATGATATGAGTTATAACAGAGTGTGCAACAAGATTTATATCATACCAAATGCTAAACATTACTTCAATAATAGAATAATGCAGAACTGGCTTCATACAATTATAATTCATAGACTTATTAATATAACTGTGTATAGTCACTGATACAACATAAATCATAATTGTAGATTTGTTTAGAGATTGTGAATAATCTAGATTGCAGTAGCAATTTCTAAATATATTTATTAAAAATACCAATTCTTCTCTAGATCAGACACCTGTGAGTTCATGTAATGGCTTAACTTGTGTTGCAGGTCATAGAAAATATTTTTTCTCTTTTACTGATAAAGAAATGCATACTATATCTCAAAATTGTGTCCATATATCTTTGAATACCAATGGAATGTCCAAATATTTGAAAATTTAAAAATCATACCAGACCATTTTAACGGTTGTATTAGCTTGAGCTTATATGTAGTAGAAGCATTGTTTATTCTTAATTATACAATACATCTCTGCTCTAAGTTATAAATGTTTAGTTCCTATAATCTAAATGAATGTGTTTTGTGATGCAGACCATGCACTATTTTAATAGTCCTTGTTTGCATGGTCTCTATTGTATTTAGGATGCTTCCCGCAGTGCTAATGCTGCCTTTGCTGAGGAGATGGTAGTGGCTGGCCTTGGGCCTCCTCTACTTACAAACTATCAGTTAGTAATATAAGATATAATACATTGAGACAAACCATTTTATGTATTACTTCAAAAGACCTACATTTGAGGGTCAATATTAAAATTTCCTGTTTTGGTAATGATTACTATAAATTAGAAATAAATTATAACTTATATTATAATATTATTCTACTCTTTCAGTTCAACAGAAGAACAGTACCGCTGGCAAACACAAGGTGAGATATCTTTAACTTTTGCTTTTGTCAACTTATTTTTTTTTGTCAGCTTATATGCAACATAATTTGTTGAGATTTTAAAATTTTAGGCCATAGATTATTTATTAAAAAGATTAATATGGATGCAACTACTGTAAATTATCTTGGACAAGCTTGTGTTATGAACTATATATTCATATAACTATTTAATAATTATGCATGAAAAATATCTGACACTAAAGATGAGCTGTCAGATTACTTCAGAGCCAAACCCTTCCAGTCTGCAAAAATGTAGATTTTTGCACATATATCAATTTTAGTTCTGCACATGCCTAACTGCCTGCAAATATGTGCAATGATGTGTTATAGGCAATTTAGGTGTGTAACACCTTATAACCAAAGTGGGCATGGAACATTTAAAGTTTAGTATGAGAAATGTTTACACAGTTTACATTCATTTGAAATATTCACAATTGCTATCAATTGCTACTGATTTGAACCTTCCCAAGCTTGATGTCAGTATAATTATACACACATATGGATGCTTGCAGATGTCCATAATATTGACAATGATTCTTCACAAAACTAAATTTATGGGGTTCTTACAATCTTATAAGAATCAAAGAAGGCAATAAATAGATGATGTCTTTTAGCACTTGTGATGGTCATTAAAAGTATTTTGTTATGCCCTTTGGTTTGAATAATGGACCCACCATTTTGTTTTAAAACAAAATCTTCATGGATCTTCTTAATTATTGTATGGTTTACCTTGACTACAACCTTATATTGTTGCCTAATCTCCTCTCATCAAAAGGTCAAGGAGGTTCTATGATGTTTGAGAAAGAACCAACTTTATTGTAAGCTTGAAAACTTTTGATTTGATTTTGATACCATATCTTTTTGGGATATATCCTTTCAGGAATCGATATTTGTATAGACTCACCAAGCAAAAGTCCAAGCAATCCTCGACTGGCCTCAACCAACTACTATACAGCAATTTATTAGCATTGCCAATTTCCATCAATAGTTTGTTCACCACTATGGTAGTTTGCCTCATCATAGCACTTGTAAGGGTACTGAACGGTACCTGAGGGACACACTGAAGTGATTGCCACTAAGCACCAACCGTGTGAGAGCACGGTGGCTCAAAACATTACCCCCCCCCCCCTCGGACAGGAGGTTAGGGAACCCTTTATTCTAGGTTTCCATGGGGAATTTCTTGAAAAAGTCACTTGAGTCTTTCGTCATGTACTTCCCTGGCGAGTTGAATGAGAAAATTAAGTTGATCTTGTACACACTTGGCATCCAGAATAGAGTCGATAACAAATTCTTGCTGACCATTCACCAGAACAGAGGAAGGTTTCTTGAAAAACTCGGAGGGAAATTGTAAGAGAATTTTACGAATTATTTGATAGTGGCCAATGAATCTGTAGATAGCCACACCCACTGCCCGACCTTGAAAGATGAAGTCTTTCGGAAACAATCAGTAAACTTCTTGGACTGAAGAGATGAAGACTTGATAGCAGAGTACACCTTTTTCCAGACTGACCTGAGCAATGGCGTAATCTCGTAAGGTCCCTTAACAGAAGATGGCATAGAAACAAAAGAATTGGCCCGAGGGTGAAGACCGAAAACACAGAAGAAAGGAGACACGCCTGTGGAAGCATGGTTGGCATTATTATAGGCAAATTCTGTCCAGGGAAGAGACTCCATTCAATTGTCATGAAATTTAGAAATAAAGCACCAAAGAAATTGTTCCAGAGATTGGTTGACGCGTTCTGTTTGGCGAATGGACTGAGGATGATAGGCAGAAGAGAGGCTGATGTTGATGGCAAGTGATGAACGGAAAGAACGCCACAAATGAGCAACAAACTGAACTGGTCAGAAATAATGTCAGAAGGAAGTCCATGCAGCCTGAAGATATGCCGGATAAACAAGGAGGCGAGAGTCTTTGCACAAGGTAATTTTGTAAGCGAAGTAAAATGAGCCATTTTTCTAAAACGGTCAACCACTACCCATATGGTATTACATCCCGAGGAGTTGGGTAGGTCGGTGATAAAATACAAGGAAATATGAGTCCAAGGTCTTGAAGGAGAGAGTAATGGAAGCAGCAGACCAGCTGGGGAGCAACAAGGTACCTTGTTCTGAGCACACACCTTACAGGCAGAAACAAACTCGACAACATCTTTAGCCCAGGAAAGCTACCATACATGCAGTGAGAGGAGTCTCTTTGTCTTGGTAATACTGGGCTGTCCACCTGTTTTGCAGGAATGAAATTCAACAAGAACTGGCTTCCTGAGAGCTGTGGGGACAAAGAGTAGATTAGGAGGAGTCTCCTGTGGAGCTTGATTCTGAAGACCACAGAGCTGGGAGCACAGATCTTGAGTGAGTCCGACAACCACCGATGAGGAAGGAATAACAGGACGAGGAGCTGGCTTGGAGGCATGAGTATCCAGGAAACTGCGGGATAATACGTCAGCCTTAAGGTTTTTGGAACCTGGACGAAAAGTGAGAAATTAAAACAGGTGAAAAATAAGTCCCAACACGCTTGACGAGAATTTAGCCTCTTGGCGGATTGAATATATTCCAAGTTCTTATGATCAGTGAACACTTTGATAGGATGAAGAGAGCCCTCCAACCAATGACATGAAGGCACACGGGTGTAATTGACCATCCACCGGGTCAACTTGCAAGAGAACGGCTCCAGCTCCAACATCAGAAGCAACGATAAAAGGCAATTCAGTATTAGGATGACAGAGAACTGGGGCCGAGATGAAGGCTTGTTTTAAGGTACAAAAAGCTTCTAAAGCTTGCAGAGGCCAATTGTTGGTATCACCCCTTTTTTTGTAAGAGCAGAAATAGGTGAGATCAACAAAGAAAACCCACAAATGAATCTTCTAAGAAAATTAGCAAATCAAAGAAACACTGAATGGCTTTAATGTTCATGGGTTGAACCCAATCCAGGATGGCCTTGACTTCGCTAGGGTCAATCTTGAAGCCAGAGGAGGAAATGATAAAACCAAGAAAAGTCACCTGGGGAACCTCAAACTCACACTTCTCCAGCTTAGCATAGAGATAGTTTTTACAGTCTTTGCATAACAGATCTGACTTGATGACGATGGTCAGGCAAGGAGCGGGAGTACATCAAGATGTCATCGAGATAAACAATGACAAATCTTCCAAGCAAATCTCACATGACATTGTTAATCAGGTCTTGGAAAACCGCTGGAGCATTGCTGAGTCCGAATGGCATCACCAAATATTCATAATGTCCAAACAAAGTGTGGAAGGCAGTCTTCCACTCATCGCCCTCCTTTATACGTACAAGATTGTAGGCTCCTCGTAAATCAATTTTCAAGAACACAACTGCTTCTCTAAGTTGATCAAATAACACAGAGATGAGTGGTAACAGATAAGTGTTCTTTGACAGAGATTTTATTAAGTGATCTGTAATCGATACAAGGGTGCAGAGTCCCATCCTTCTTTTCAACAAAGAAAAATCCTGCCCAAAGTGGAGATTTAGAAGGACGGATAAATCCTTTAGCAAGGTTCTCACATATTTCTCCATGACCTTGACCTTGACGAGAAAGAGAATATAATCTGTTCCTAGGAAACTTGGGATCAGGAAGAAGCTAGATAGAGCAGTCATAACTTTGATGAGGGGGTAAGACGACAGCCGCTTTTTTAGAGAAGACGTCAGAAAAGTCAGCATTGTGATCTGGAAGAGGCACAGCGAAGGGCACAGCGACAGGAAGTTGACCAGGGAGAGGAAGACGAAGACAATTAGAGGCACAATAGTCACTCCAGTTGGCAATATCACTGATGATTTAATCGATGCGAGGATTATGAAGACAAAGCCACGGATGGCCCAGAATCAGAAGTGAAGCAGGTCAATGAATAAGAAACAGGGACAATTCTTCAACATGTAGAGCACCCACGGAGAGGAGAAGAGAAGGAGTGGAGAACATGACTCTTCCAATGGATAATGGTTTGCCATCTAACCCACAGACTGTAAGAGGAGACTTGAGTTCCAGGAATGGGATATCTTGAAACTTGGCAAAAGAAATATTCAGGAAGTTGCCAGCCGCACTGCTCTCTAGGAAGACAGAAAAGTTATAAACAGACCCTTTAAATGAGATAGTAGCTGGAAGTAATAGTGCATTAGTGGAAGAGAAAATTTGAGAGCCTAGATGTACCTCTTCCCCGTCATCTAGGTTTTGTCTTTTACCGGACGAGTAGGTCAGTCATGTAGAAAATGGCCGCGGAGGCCACAATACAGACATAAACCAGACACTGTGATGATTCCCTTTTCCTCCTTGAAGAGACGAAAAGCGCCAAGTTGAATCTGGCGGGGAGTACTGGACCAACGCATCTTAAGTTGGTCATAGAGACCAAGGTGGTACTGACTCCGGAGTGCAGGGTCGTTCCAGAAACCATCTCCTAAAGTTGGCACTATACTCTTCTGCCGAGTGTTGCAGATTGCGCAACTGGGATTCGGCACATACAATCAGGATCGTCGTATAATTCTCCTAAAGCTTTGAAGAAAACATCCACAGAAGAAAATGCTGGATCCCCTGCCATAAGTCAGAACGCCCAGGACTGAGGGACGCCTTGCAGGAGCGAAATAATGATTCCCACATGTTGCTGTTCTGTATCAGAAGAGACAGGATGCAGACGGAAATAGAGCTTGCAGCTCTCCTAGAAATTCCGGAAGGTATTGCGGTCTCCAGAAAAACGATCCCGTAGATTAAGCTTGGGCTCGACCACAGGATGTTGCCAGGTCTCCTGGACAGCTTGAGTTACAGCTTCATGAGCGGCGAGACGCACTAAAAGGCCTTGGACCACCTGGGAGATGGCTTAAATCTGACTGGCCAAAACTTGAGCGAGGCTTGGATTCGTAGGATCCATTGGGACCGAGAACTCAATGTATTAAGCTGGTTATAATGTAAGGGTACTGAACTATACCTGAGGGACCCACCGTGGACTGGAGCGATTGCCACTAAGCACCAACTGAAGCCGGGAGAGAGGCGGACGAGTCTACTGGGGCACGGAGTATAACTAGGGCCTGGTGTTCACTAGATGGTGGGGATAGTCTGGGCTGCAGGAACAGGGGGGGAACAAGTACAAGCACGCATGGAAGAGAGAGTTAAAACACAATGGATTATACACCAAGGGGAGAGAGAGAACGGACTGGAGAACAAACTGGACAACGCAGGAAGCGATTGGGGCACTCAGGAACGCAAAGGGCACAAGGAGGCAAAGGGAGAACGAGAGAGAGAGCAAGGGGAAGCTCAAGGCAGAGAGCAGGAACAAGGAAACTAGGCACAGAGAACTGGCACTTGGAGCTGTCTAGAGGAGAATCTATAACCAGCAAGGAGGCTGGGGAATGCTGGCTATTTACAGGAGGGCTGACCAATCGGACCAGCTCCCTGCAATGATATGTAACAGCCGGGAAGCCAAACAGCTGAGTGCCGCAGGGAGGAAGTGTCCTAGCTGCCAGGACACTTGAGCATTGTTGCCAATGAGAGTGCAGATCCCGGTTGCTAGGAGAGCACCGCAATCACACGCTGTGAGCTGCCATGAGAGCGCGGAAAGTCGGAACAGCACTTATTCAAAAAGGGGCCAATTTAGAAAAATGGCAAGAATCTGTTAGGATGTTCCAGCGTTTAAAACATGCTTTTGTCACAGCACATGCTTTGGCAGCCAGATGTTACTCAATTCATCCATGAGGCAAATGCCTCAGCAGTTGGTGTGGGTGCGGTCCTGTTGCAAAACAACCCAGAAAATCTATTATTTTCTTAAGGAAATGTGAAATTAATTTTCTCATTATGTTGCAACATGGTTTGTCCTGGGGGAAGATTTGCACCCTTTGGTGCAGTTATTCCCAACTCTGGATCAGCCTAAATATTTTATAAGTCTCTTTGACTAGGGGTAATCTCCTACATTGACATAATTTAAATTGTGTTAAAAAGATTAGATTATATTTTATGACTGATGGTAAAGCGATGAGTACTGCATTATTCTAATTTTCCAGATGCTCAAAAAGATATTGAAGATGAACTGACAACTGGCTTGGAACTGGTTGATTCATGTATTAGATCCCTGCAGGAATCTGGAATACTGGAACCAAAAGACTTCTCTTCTAGTGAAAGTAAGAGGCATATATTTTGAGCATTATTACTTTTGAGTTATAGAATATTTTATTATTATGTAAAATAATCCTGTCAGAGAATCGCTGCTTCAATTTTTGTTGTAACCAGTGTCTTGGCACCACTGAACCCCAGTGATGTCCATCACTTTCAGAATTAAAATATAAACTTCCAAAAACACAATAGGAGTTTTCATTATTTTTAGATTTTGTAGACTATATATTGCTGTTTATATCTTGTATTGTACGAATGGATTATACTTATTTAGAGATGTACAACCAAATATATAT
>WWET01001192.1:372025-384258 GCA_011038615.1 Limnodynastes dumerilii
GAAGTTAGGGTAGCCTTCAGCCGGCGTAAGGAAGAGGCCATACGCCCGCACAGGGGGAGTGTCCATCAAAATCAACGCCGATACGCTGTTCTTTAGTAAGCACAGTGCATCGGCGTAGGTCTGGATCAGGCCCCATGCCACTACATTCTCACTATTTACTTCCAGTGAACTGGATCTTATATCATTTGGCTGCACTTAAATTTCCATATTTGACTTTGTTACTTTAATTCAATAAAAATAGGTTCAAGAAAAGGCTCATTAAAAGCTATATAATCATTTAGATTTTTTATTATTATTTGTTTTCTATCTGTCAAGACAAAAAATGCCAGAAGTACAGACAAGACTGCTCAAACCACCTTTAAGTACATAAAAATGTAATTTAATGATACCGCACACTTTAGAACTTGTTAATTCTTTTATTCATACTTGTATTGTTACAAATATAGTATACTGTACTAATTGCTATGAACTGGATCCAGACTTATGCAAAATGGTTGTTTTAGTAGCTTGCAAGCAACAACCACATTTTGCATTTCTGATCCAGACATATATACTATTTTATATACTATCCAGACAAACACATGAGAGTTGGAAACTGTTTCTCTGCTTGTTTATTTTTGTCCCACCATTAAAATTATAAATTAATTTTGCTTCCTTACTTAATAGCTAATTTGATATCTGTTACATAGTAGAAATATCTAAACAAGGGGTATGTTCAGTGACCTCTGTGGACTTTTACAGCTGAATTTGCAATAAATAGTGAGTTATTGGGCAACTCAGACTAGTTATTCAGTGGCTGGGGAAGAGACAAACCTTTCTAATGACTGTTGCAGGAGATTGGAGTAGCTCAGATACCGCTCATTGGAACAAGCAGTATTTCCTATTCCTCCCCTGGCAGCATACACAATGGGTTAATTCCCCCCTTCCGAGCCAGGGCAGGACCAAAAGAAGACACAGAGGTATATAATGACTGCACTTTTTTTCTTCCTGCTCTGAGCCAGGGTAGTGTTAGTGTGGCTAGGCAGGGAAGGAGGTTAGGTTTTAAATTTTTTCCCTAGCGCTTACCTTCAAGCCGTGCAGCGGCATTTTCCCTGTCCGTCAGGATCAGGAAGGGTGGGGAGACCGGCCCACAGTGTTTGGTGGAACACTGTTTCTATGCCCTCGTCCGATTTCACTGAGAGCGGGCGGAATACGACGCCAGCAGTTTAACTGCCATGGCCAGTGCTAGAGGGAGTGCTGCGGCCATTATCGTGAAGCCCGGGTTTATCCGAGATGACATCACTGTGATTGACATCACTGGACACATGGTCATCAACTGGAAGATTTAAAAGCTGCTTTTGGCGCCAGTACAGTGCTGTGTTTTGGAGAGGAGACAGCTGCAGACATGAACACTAAGGATAAAAAAAAACGGTCTCAATCCAGGCAGTCTGGGTAAGCGCTATCCTTCTGCAAATTGTATTTTTACATTAGTATGTTAGAGGTTAGTTAGTTATTTAAAAAAAAAAATAGCACAAGAAAGTGAAGTCTTCTCGGTGCACCTTGTGCGATAAACTACTACGTGAAGGAAGCAAGGAAGCTTTATGTGCAGAATGTGTATCAGCAGAAAAGCAGCAGCCTTCTCCACAGATGGCGAATTTAGTGCAGATGTTGGAGGATTCTCTGGCTAAAAGATTCGTTACTAAAGAAGATTTGCAAAAAATGTCTTTCAAAAGGTCAAGGGCTGTAGTCAGCGATAATTCTGAGGAGTCTGAGGCAGAGGAACAGATAGCCCCAGAGGCAGGGGCAGAGGCTTCAGAGGATGAACCACAGATGGGCCAAGCAGAGGCTTCATTTAATCCTGATTTGGTCAACAACCTCTTAAAATTAATTCATAAGTCCCTTAATATTGAAGAATCCAAGGAAGAGATGCAGATGCAGGATCTGTTATTTGAAGAAGGAACGAAGAAAACAAGAAATTTTCCACTGTCAAGGGTATTAAAGGATATGGTGATTGGTGAATGGAAGCATCCAGAAAAAAGAGCAGCGGCCACAAATAGAATGACAAAGATGTATCCTTTTAAACAGGAGGACATTAAATTCTGGGAAGAACCTCCTAAGGTGGATGCGGCAGTGGCAAGAATATCCAAAAGAACAACCTTGCCTTTGGAAGATGCGGCAGCGTTCAGAGACAGCATGGACAAAAGAATGGAAGTTGGTTTAAAAAAGCAACACGCCATAGCAGGAGCTGCATTAAAGCCAGCCGCAGCAACAGCAGTTACTGCCAGAATCCTTAGGGGATGGTGCAATGGATTAGAGGTGAATATACTGGACGGTGTCAAGAGGTCAAAACTCCTAAAAAATATTCAAGACATGCAGCTGACAATTGAGTTCATGTGCGAGGCCTCACTGGACTCGGTAAGATTTGCGGCCAGATCAGCAGCAACAGCGGCAGTGGCTCAGGCTATGGCAGGCTGACATCCAATCTAAAAACAAATTACTATCACTTCCCTTCCAGGGTGAGTATCTGTTTGGCGCCAGGCTAGACGAGATCATCACTAAATCATCTGGCGGAAAATCATCATGGCTGCCACAAGATAAAGCTATCAAGAAGGCATTTGATAACAGAAGATACAGACATCCGGCTACTGACTTCAAGGAAGCCAGAAGCTATAGACCTGGGAGAAGTTATAGAAGAGGGCAAAGTTCGAACAACAGGTTCTTTTTTCGTAGCCAAAGAGGAAAGGAAACGAGAACCTCTTTTAAAAAGTTTTCCCAATGACGCCGAACAGGACGAGAGGAACAGCACAGTCGGGGGCAGATTGTTAAGGTATTCAAGGATATGGATTCAGAATTCTTCAGACAAATGGGTGAACAACATCATACAGAGAGGTTACAAACTGGAGTTTATACGAACATCACCAAGACATCAGTTTCTAGCCTCTACATTACCAGTCAACTTGGAAAAGAGGAGAGCCTTGGTGAGCAGCTTTGAAGAACTTATTTCTCAGAAGGTCATAACAAAAGTTCCCAAAGGTCAGAGATATCAAGGCTTCTATTCCAGGTTCTTTATTGTGCGCAAGGTCACGGGAGGTTTTCGGACAATTTTGGACCTCAGAAGACTGAACGAATCCATATTGGTGAGACCTTTCAAGATGGAGTCGATAAGATCTATTCTGCCCCATCTAAGGAAAGCTATGTTCCTCATGTAAATAGACCTAAAGGACGCGTATTTGCATATCCCAATTTACGAACCACATCACAAGTACCTTCGATTCATGGTGTGCGGTCAGCATTATCAATTTGTGGCTCTTCCATTTGGACTGGCCACGTCACCGAGAACATTTACAAAGGTGCTGGTAGTAGTGATTGCAAGACTTCGTCAAGAAGGAATTGTTCTTTTTCCCTACCTAGACGATATACTGATCACAGCAAAGTCAGTAGAAGAAGCAAATCAACACACCCTAAGGGTACTCCAAGTATTAAAGGATCATGGATGGCTAATAAATGAGAAAAAGAGGCATCTGGTTCAAACACACAGATTGGACTATCTAGGAACATCTATAGATACTATAAAAATGTCAGTGTCATTAACTACAAAAAGAAGACTGAAACTACTGCAGCACATAAGAAGAATAAAATCTTTTTCCGTAATAACAGTCAGAGACTGCATGCAAGTTTTAGGACTAATGGCGGCAGCCATAGAGACGCTGGAGTGGGCAAAGTTCCACATGAGACCACTTCAAGAGATGTTATTAAATCAGTGGGACAGAGATCCGCATCACATGGACCAACTATTGTGTTTTCCCCATCAAGCAAGGTCAAGCCTGGACTGGTGGCTCAAAGAGCGCAGATTGCAACAAGGAAGATATTTCCAGGGCTCGCAGCAGGTGGTATTAATGACCAACGCAAGCCAGAACGGATGGGGAGCTCAATGAAATTTGGCTCAGGGCCAGTGGTCTATGGAAACGAATATAGCTCATTCGAACATTCGGGAGATGAGAGCTGTGAGGGAGGCAAGTCGGTATTTAAACAAATCTGCCAGAGATGGGGAACTCCACAGGTGGACCTAATGGCCACAAGGGGAAACAGAAAAGTAAAGAGCTTTTTCTCAAGATAAAGAGACCCACTAGCTCTGGCAGTGGATGCGATTACAGCAGAATGGGACTTCACCCTAGCATATGTGTTTCCACCAATACCTATGATTCCGCAACTGCTGAAAAAGGTAGAGACGGAGAAAGTAGCTGTCATAGCAATACTTCCGTTTTGGCCGAGGAGAGCTTGGTTTCCCAAGGTCCTGCAACTAACAGTCGACAGGCCTTGGGAGCTGCTGATATCACCGTCACTGCTAACGCAGGGCAAAGTAAGGCATCCAAATCCACAACACTGGAAGTTAGTGGCATGGCTGCTGAAACCAGCAGACTGAAAGCTAAAGGGTTCTCTATGAAGGTCATTAACGCCTTGCTCAAAGCCAGTAAAAAGTCAACCTCTAATACCTACTATAGGATATGGAGGATATTTACTTTGTGGTGTAAGAAAGAAGAGATTCTCCCAGATAAAGCAACAACAGGAGACATATTGGAATTTCTCCAAGCAGGACTGGAGAAGGGTCTAGCTACAAGCTTGCTAAAGGTCCAGGTATCAGCACTCAGTGCAGTGTTGGATAGGAGTCTGGCGCAAGATAAATCTATAGCACGCTTTATTACGGTAGCATCTAAGATCAGGCCAGTTTTCAAAAATCCATTAGCTCTCTGGGACCTGAATCTGGTCCTGGATGTTCTGACGGGGTCACCTTTTGAACCTTTGGAAGAAGTGGACATTAAGTTTTTCACCTGGAAAACAGCTTTCTTAATAGCAATTACGTCTGCCAGGAGAGTGTCGGAATTGCAGGCACTATGGTGTGAACAACCTTTTCTGAATTTCTTTCAAAACAAGGTGGTCTTAAGAACGAATCCTGCTTTTGTTCCTAAAGTTATCTCTCAATTCAACATTAATCAGGAAATTGTACTACCATCTCTGTGTCCAGACCCCAAAAATGAAAAGGAGAAAAGATTAAATACACTTGACATGATAAGGACTTTACAGATTTACCTACAACGTACAAAATCCTTCAGGTCAACGAAACAATTACTAGTCCTGTTAGAAGGAAGAAACAAAGGAGGACCTGCGTCTAAAGCATCCATTGCTAGATTGATAAGGACTTGTATCTCACAAGCGTATAAAGTGAGAGACTTGGAACCACCAGTATCTCTGAAGGCTCATTCCACAAGGTCGGTGGCAACATCGTGGGCTGAGAGAGAATCAGCCTTGATTGAGGAGCTGTGTAAGGCGGCAGGTTGGTCCTCCCCGCATACGTTCACAAAACATTATAGAATTAATGTGTATGCCTCAGCCGATGCTAGATTCGACAGAAGAGTATTGAGTGCTGTGGTGTTGTAAAAAAAAAAAAGTAAAAATATAAATAAATTATTTAAAGTTATTTTTATATGTCTATGCATTAATAGATATTGTTGTATTATGTTATGAGCCTTCCCTATGATCAGTGCTGAGTGTATGCTGATGTGTATGCTGCCGGGGGAGGAATAGGAAACGCTATATTATTACCTGTTAATATGGTTTCCTAGACTCCTCCACGGCAGCATACAGGTAATACCTGGCCCTATGTTATTAATGGATGTACCAGTTTATTTGTTTGCATGAGCTGAGCAAGAATGGAAGACACAGGAAGGAGGAAGTGCAGTCATTATATACCTCAGTGTCTTCTTTTGGTCCTGCCCTGGCTCGGAAGGGGGGAATTAACACATTGTATATGCTGCCGTGGAGGAGTCTAGGAAACAATATTAACAGGTAATAATATAGCGTTTCCCAAACATGTGCTTCTAACCATGGGCAGTCTTCTTCCCTCAGTATGTGGGCTTTGGGTCCTCTCCTTAGTTATTACTGCTCACTCAGGGACTTCTTAGGTACTGAAACCCAATTACTAAGGCATGTCTGCATTGGAGCTACTACAGTCCAGTGACATACCATAATGCAAGTCCTTTCACATGTCATCTAAGCAAAGCTGACTCTGGGTTTTGAGCTACCTCAGCCAATCTTCACCCTAAGAAGCCTGGAGGAAGGTGCTTGTCTCCAATACCTGGATAAAATCCTCTCTGCTGCACTCCTTGGCAGTTCCTCTTCAGCAGATAAGTCAGCAGTGCAACCCGACCTGTGGAAGTTTGCAAGAGGTGAGGCACTTTTCCCCCAATCTCCACAACCCTGAAGGAATTTGCCACAGTGTGAGATTACACTGGTCTGAATTATAATTGTTTGCCTGCAATCACTTTGGAACAAATTAGAAAGAAATCTGCCTGCCTTATTCTATGTTTATTCTATAAGTAATTCCATTGTAAGACATTATCAAAATGTGTTTTTATATCAGTATAGTATAGTAGTTTAGTCATAGGTGTAGGGTTAGAGGAAAAAGATTTATTGTGATTATTGGTAAATTACATAATTTCCCTCTTCAAAACCATTTTTGCACCTATCAATAAAGCAAGGGGTCAGATTGGTGTTCACTATTAGTATGCACATAAGTGGTCCATTGTGCTTTCAATATTTCTCTAAATTTAAGGACTATTTAAACACTATTATAGCATCTAAGATATATTATCATGTTATTCAAGGTGAATAATTAATTATTACAAGAAAGTGTCACATATGTCTCATGCTACAATGGTTTTCTACATCATATAAGTTAAGCTCAGTAATAAACAAATATATGCCGTTATTTTAACAAATTAGACTTAGGAATACTAGGAGTTCTACCTGTCCATATGCGCTGACATCACCTGGTTAAAATCCTTGCCCAGTATCATCCTAGTATATGCAACAATCAGTTGTGACAGATAGTCCCACTTCTATGTTCAGAACACGTATAGGGGTTAAATGATTGCATGCTAGATGATTCTAAAAATAATACTCAATTTATTCCAAAAAACAACGGAATAATAAAGGGCCTGACTTAATAACAATAGAAGATTTACAGGCAGAAAATATTTTTTTGGCAGATGTTACTCATTATAACTCTGATTGTATGTAACTCTGTACGATAGGGTATGACATCCCTACGTAAGCGGAATATAAGCATTGAGGGTAGAGGTAAGCACTTACCTATGAGAAGGCATTACGTACGACCGTAGATATCCAAGGAAAAGTTAAGGTAGGGTTCTGAACTTGGAAGTCAGCTAAGTTACCTACATGAGAGGGGAGTGCCAGGGAGAGTGCATTATCCTTAGTAGTGAGTAACTTTTGTACACTTGCGTAAGTAAAACACAAGTCCGATTTAAGAAAATTAAGATTAATAAAGCTCCAGGTTCTGATGGCATACACCCAAGGGTTCTTATGTAGCTACATTCAGTAATTGTTGATTTCATCTTAATTTTCATAGATTCAATTTCATCAGGTTCTGTATCAAGAGTTTGGCGTATAGCAGATGTAGTGCCATTGTTTAAATAGAGAATAAGGGTTGGATTCGAAGATTCGTTTGCAAGCGCAAACGCAAATAAATGCACACATGTAGCTAGGAACACCCACCAAAACCCGGATACTCCCCTCTCAAATCCATACTCTCATAGACTTACACCTCCATAGACCACTTGTATCTTTCCATGTGCAGTTGTGTGCGTATGTGTCCTCCGTGCGATTCATGATAGTTGCGCCCACATTCCTTCAATAAAATGCCTCTTCCTGCTCATTTTTATTTAAATTCTCACGTGTGTATTTTTGAGTGGGAGATCCGTGCGTATGTACCCACGTGCGATTCAAATGTTCGTGCCTACTGGACTTATGAGCGTATACTCAACGCAGATTGCGTTCCAAAAGTTACAATGCATGCGCAGTTCATCCATTCTCAAAAATACGCACGCATCTCGCCATGAAAACGGTTTTCAGAATCAACCCCTGAGATCACAACCAGTAGGAGTCTGCCCACAGGTCCCATTTGTTTCTTGTCAATCTGGGGTTAAATGTTTGCAGAGTGCAGAGGTTGTACATCTAAAGAATTAGAGGCACTCTCCTCGCTCGTACATACTTTGGCTGTTTTACACTTTCTAAACCCTACCTTAACTTTTAAAAGCATAACTACCATCGTCCGTAATGGCTGGACATGCATAAGTGCCTAAGCACGCCTATACTGTATGGTTTAAATGCCTCACTCCATCTCTAAACCGTAATTACGGGTGTCGTATGGCTGTCACTCCCTTCATTTGTAGTTACGCTGTTGATACTAGGCTGGTACGTACGTTCAGAGTTACATGCCGTAACATCTGCCGCGCACATGTGCAGTACATACGAAACAGCGTTTTTACGTCTCCAGCTACCGTAAATACACTAACGGACGTAGCTCTGGATCTGGCCCCATGTCACCCTATTAGAATCTTTAGAACCCAAAATCTTTTTTTGGTCTGTAAGAAACTGGGTGATAAATAAGTTTTAAGATTTTAATTTTTATTAAATATCACCCTTGGTTTTTCAGGCAAAAACTTCCCTAAGATGGTGTCATGTTTTAAAATACCAAGATTATTTAGTATAATCCCCTTGATTTAATGGGACTTTCTATTAAATTTAATTATAAACATAGTTTCTAACGTTTTTTTTCATTGTTGGTAATTTTTCTAACATCAAATGAGGAACTTATTTTAGAAGTCTTCCTAATCTGTAGTAGGGAGGGGATCTATATTAACCTTGTACAAAGGTTTTAGCTCCTTGAAAATAAGGGTCTCAGGATAACCTATTTCGAAGAAATCCCTAGCCATCAAATCTGCCTGTCTGTCAAATAGGTTAGTACTTTAGCAATATAAATGCTCCCTCTGTTTCCTCAGAATATTTTGATTTCCATGGGCCATAATGCCCACTAGTGAAGTGTAGATAGCTACTAACATAATCCTACCGTTGACTGCCTTTAGGGTCACATACAAAAAATTCACCTCCCTCACATCAAACAAGGATGTGAAAGTGAGATTGTAATCATTTTGATTGAGATGTGAAAGGAATTGTTGTGCTAAGTCATACTCACAGCCCCAGATAATAATCAAATCATCAATATAATGGCCATAGAACACCAGGTTTGTGCTGAAGGGGCTATTCCAAATAAATTTTCTTTAAATTCCCCAATGTAGATATTTGCAAAACTCGGCACAAACCTCATGCCCATGGCCATCCCATGAAACTGTAAAAATAAAATGTGTCATTAAAAAGAAAATAATTATGTGACAAAATAAACAAAATTGACTCAACCAAAAAGTTATTCAAATCATCTGTAATCCCACCATCTCACCATTTGTTCTTAACTGCGCTTGTCCCTTTATTGTGAGGGATATTAGTATAGAGCACTTGAACATCAAGTGTAAGGAACTATTAATTCATAGCAATTGCCATGTATGTACATACACATATATTTACCCTAAGCAAACATAATGGGGTTTTCATTTCAATTGTTTCTAGTTTTGACAATAGATGTGGGAATGTAATGAAATTACATAACCCTGTAAAAAATGGTCGACAAAATAAGAAAGATTACATGTGAGATTACACATGAAATTATAGGATGCCCCAGTGGATGTGTAGTGGACTTGTGAATTTTGGGCAACAAATATTAAACCGGAGTGATATGGAATTTGATTTGGAGAAAGGCAAGCTCCTGTTTGGATATGACTCCAATCTCATGAGCTAACTGCAAAAGCTCCAAGAGAGATTGAGAAAACTCAATGGTAGGATTATCCTTGATCTTCCATTAAAACAATTGGTTATCAAGTTGACAGTTTGCTTCTTTTTTATACATCTCTAAGTCTAGGATAACCACAGCCCTCCCCTTATCTGCCTGCTTTATAATTATACTTGGATCCTCCAAGATTTTTATTAGAGCCAAACGTTCATCACATGATGAGTTGTCATTATGTTTATTAATTTTATTATCTCTATCACATAGAGTTTGAAAATCTTTAAGGGTTTCTTTATAAAAAAAAAAATAAAAAATCTGATTGCTTGAGCTGATATGATTATGGGGAAACATTTTTTATTTTAATTTAAATTTACTTGTATCCACCTTAGGTCCACATCTCATCTTAGTAAGTGTATATGCATATCCTGAAGGTTCTGAGACCTCAGGTACAATACAGTTTTCAGACCATAGGCTTACTAATAATTCAATATTTCTCTTCCAAAATCGTGGTCCCACTGATTTATTCACTCACAGGATCAGCTTTACCCATTTTGGAGGAGAAATAGCATTTTCTACATAGAGATCTAAGAAATATATTTAATTTAGTGAATAATTCAAATAAATTGGGATTGGCTATAGGAGCTAAATGTAAGCCCTTTATTAAAAGATCTATTTCTGAAGGACAAAGACAGAGATCTTATGGAAAAATTAAAAATACCCGAAGGGTGGGGTAGGAGTCAGTTTTTAAAAACTTTGTCCTTCTTCTGGACCTTGACTCCTCTTCTCCTTCCTCGCTTTATCTTGATTTTTTTGATATTCTGGCACTTAATATTCATAACTATTTGGGTGGGGAGGTATTTGCCAGCCCTGTTAAAGGCCTAAAAAAGACACCACAAAAATTTGCTATCACACATTATATTACCCATTATTTTGGATCTTACCATCTGTTCTCCTATTAGATCACTTCCTCAGGGTACCAAGGTGGGGTTCTCTATCTGTTTTAATTGATTTTAACCTGTATTATGTTGTAAAAGTAGAATTTGATTAGTTCCACTTGACTGTTCTAGTTTTTGATTTTCATTGTAAATGTCATTTTATTTCATTTCATATATATAATTGTGGACTTAAAAATTCTTAGATCTGAGATTCTTGGGTGTTTTTACTCCATTTTTGCCTTTGCTATTTTTGTTATTATTACCAGAAGACTTATTTTTACCTTTTTGTTCACCATTTTTCCCATTATTGAAAAATCTCTCATGATAGTGGGAAGTAGTATTTTGTTTATTTTTTTATTTAAGTTAATCTCTTACATGACCACTTTCCAATTCCCACTGATCTCTCTGAAATATGCCAACTTTCCTATTTTTAATTTCATTTTCTAGTTCACAAACATGAGATTCAATCTGTGCAATTTTATCCTTGAAACCTTCTTGTCTTTGGATCTCTGCTAGCATTGGTTGTGTAGTGTTAATGACTTCAGTAACTTCTTGTAATCTAGTATCCCTAAACTGAATTAATAATTGTATTAATGAAATAACATGCATCAAGAATCTAATACATTCTCTTATATTATATTATAACACATTTATAAAGTTTCATATTCATTCAGTCACATAAACATACTTATAGATAAAAAAAAAAAAATGAACATGGTGAAGTTACACATAAAGGGTTAATGTAAATACACAAAAACAAATGAAGAAAAGGTAATCACTACATTTAATTGATTAACTGGAAATACAAAGATGTGCTAGTTGCACAATTAACATACTTAATAACAGCAATCTATGCGTTTATATACCTTTGTTAGAATCTCAACAGTTTAACATTCATAAATGAATGCATGATCCATAGAGCCACTACTATGTACAATACTAATGCTACGTAAGGGACATTTGCATACGGAAATACACGAATGAGTGTGGGGGTGTGGTTAGCTCAAAACGTAGCGATGTCTATATCAGAACTGCAGATAATTGCATTGCATATTTTTATGTAAGTACAGAAATTCACACGTATGAGTAAGATACTCACCTATTTACCAAAGATAAAGATAATGAAGCTTAGTTTTAGATGAAATAACAGAGAGAATCATGCTGGTAGTGGTGAGAACTGGAATGCAGACACTGAACCAACAGAGACAAACACCTGCATGCTTACACAAAGTCAAACCAGGAGAACAAAGAGATTAGGTTATGTGACCACAATGGAAATGACACAGACAAGACAGGACTCAGGAATCAAATGAATGCAGAGCCGTAGCTAGAAATTTTAGCACCACCTGCAAAAAGGACAAAAGTTGCCCCAACTTTGACTTAATAACCAGTTTAACTCTAAAAAATTTATCACACACCCCTAGTAACAGCTCTGAATAAATGAACAGGAACCGCACAAGAGCAGGTGCAAGCCAAACGCTATAACCAGCAGGAAATTAAAGTAACACAAGTTACAAGAGCATTAGCAATTCAGCACAATGTATGACTTACACTTCCAGAGAACAGATTTGTTCCCTGGCTGTTGGGAATAGCCAGCACACTCTAAGCAATGCATGTCAGCA
>WWET01001192.1:391879-409304 GCA_011038615.1 Limnodynastes dumerilii
GCCGGAGTTCTGAATACGGCCCAGAATCCACAAAAACCATGTTGGCAGGAATGTTTTTTGCATATTCCAGTACACAAAAGTATTGCTATATGCATTTTTTGTTCTAGAGTCTTCCTTTCAGTTTTATCCATGTCCCCATGGACCTTTACAAAAAAACAGCTTAAAAATATCAAATCTAGATAGGAAATCATTTTTCTATAAACTTACTTAGATCATATACTAATTATCATTGCATCAAGAAAAAAAGCAACAAAGGACACAAAAAAGGTTCTGCAAGTGTTTGTCTAACATGGGGGCCTAATAAACATACAAAAAAGTCATCCAGTACACAAATGACCAGATTCAGAGTTTGAAAATGAGAAGAAAGATATACCTATGCAAAACCATGTTGAGAGCTTTCTTGACAGATATACTGTGAAGGAACAATACTGTAGCAACAAGATTGTGAAATACGGAGAAAGGGTAACAGCAATAGACTGTCAAAGAGTTTCCGGGCTTATGTTCCTGGCCATAGAAGTGGTGTCCTTGGTTAGGTCCTTCCACATAAAACACATATTATGAATTAGAGTTGCTATCTGAAACAGTGGATTTCTGAACAGAGAATCTCAGGATGTAGCACTGTCCTGGAAAAAAGCAGAGGTTTTTCCCCAAAGAAAGCCATAGGCATTACCTCATATAGGACCTGATTTAGACTTAAGAAGGAGCTTGAAAACAAGAGGAAAGTTGGAAAGTTACACCTGGGCATGTTGATTTCAGGGGGAGTCAAGTTAATTGTGTACTTTTCAGGCAGGGGTATATCTTTAAATTGCTTACTGCACACAGATACTGACTAGCTTTACTTTTACACTGTTATTTAGACTTGGCCTTGAAACGTCAACTCTCAACTCTAATTCTGTTTGCAACAGATCAAATATGACTCCCCTGCAATCAAAATGGTTTATCCCAGGAGTAACTTTCCTCTCTTAAATTTAAGCTCCTTCTTAAGTCCTGACAGAACAAGTAGTTCTTGGCCAATGAAAAAATCATGCACAGCCGGGAAAATAGTCAAAGTAATAGTGATGCTGCCTTTGTGGCCAAGTAGGTCAGGGTTCACACCATTATTAATATTAATGGTTGGTTTTCAATCTGTGGTTTAGGAAGTGATGTCATGAGGAAGGATATGGGTTCATAGAACATAGCCATGCCATATGGCATAACAGAAACTTGTATAAAAAGGATGGCTTGCACCCATCTTCTGTGGGAACAGATATTCTAAGTGAGCAGTTTGAATGCTTTATTAGAAACCTTTTAAACTAGGAGAGGGGGGCAGTGATACAAATAATAAAAATAGCTGCTCCCCCAACCAAAAAGTGTTGTGTGGCCAGTCAATAATGACAGATAATATAGTTGCAGCAACTAATGGAAAAGAAAATATAAAAAGCAATATAAACCTATCTAGCAAAAATAATAAACCGAGGAATAAGAGATTTATAACGCAAACTCTCAGAGCAGTGGGGTAGATCCAGACCTAAGTGCTTGTTACATTTCATCGCGTAGCGTATTTACGCTTGCGTATTTTCTATGCATTCCCCTAGCGTATTTTCTATGCACTCCCCTAGCTCGTACGTATTTTGCCCGTTTTACGCTTGCCAAACCCTACTTTAACTTTTCAAAGCGTAACTACTGACGTACGTAAATGCTTCACGTACATAAGTGCCTAAACACGCCCATACTGCACTATTTATTTGTAGTTATGCTGTTGATACTAGGCTGGTACATACATTCAGAGTTACGTGGCATAACATCTTCTGCGTGCATTCGCAGTAAATACCAGTGGGCGATTTTACGCCAGTGGCTAGTGTAAAATCGCTTGCGTACGTAGTCTAGGATATGGCCTATGGATATGTGCAAATGCTAGGAACTTAGGAAATAAAATCCCTGAATTAATTGCAAAAATTGGAGGACGCATAATAATGTATGTTAAGGAAGGGTTAAATTCAACTTTATTAGGGAGTATTGGAGAAAAAACTGAAGCACTTTGGGTATAACCACAGAATCCCAGAGGGTTATTCTTCGCACTGGAGTGATATATAGGCCAAGGCAAGAGGACAAAATGGACAATGTTCTATTGCATGACATTGCTAAAATGGCATTAAAAGGGGAGGTAATAATCATGGGAGATTTTAATCTACCTGATGTAAACTGGGATAAGTCTTCAGCAAGCTCCACTAGAAGTGGGGACATTTTAAATTCATTACAGGGAGTGGCCCTTAAGCAACTGGTGAGAGAGCCTACTTGCAAAGAGGACATTTTAGATTTGGTACTTAAAAATGGTGACAGAGGCCCCGATGATTCAGAGATTGAAAATAAGAACTTGAAGTTACACCTGGGCTAAACCATGTTGATTTCAGGGGGAGTCAAGTTAATTTTATTCTATGCATGCAGGGAGAATGCTTTGCTTTTACTTATTGCACACAGATACCTGATCAGCTTCACTTTTAAACTGCTAATTAGACTTAAGCTGGGAAACATCACCTTTTAACTATAATACTGTTGCAACAAATGAAATATGACTCCCCTGAAATCAACATGGTTTAGCCCAGGTGTAACTTTAAGTTCTTATTTTCAATCTCTGAATCATGGCCAGAATCTCAGAAGTAACTGTTGGTGAGACCATCAAGCAGTATGGTTTAGTATAATGACTGTATAATGACTGAGAGAGACATGTGCCACACAAGGACGAGGGTGCTAGATAGTGAAAGCAAAAAAGATGGCCTTTTGGAATTATAAGCAAACTCAAAGTAATGATGACAGGGAGTAATATTTTACAAAATAGAAGGAGGCTATAAAGGTTATCAGAGCAGCAAAGGTACAAACTGAAGAAAAACTGGCCCACTTGGTACGAAAAGGTTTAGGTATATAAATGAAAGGCGAAAAACTAAAGATGGTATCATAAGGATCTAAATGCAGAGTGGGATTCTTATAGAGGATCTTAACAAGTATTTCTGTTCAATATTCACAAAAGAAAGAGAGGGGAAGGGACCACTTTTAAATGGAAAGACTATAATACAATAGGGGCAACTACTACTACTTTCACTGAGGAGCAGTTATTAAAAGAATTTCAAAGTTGAAAGTGGACAGATCAATGGGACCAGGTGGGATACATGCGAGGATACTAAAAAAGCTTAGAGGGATGCTGGCAAAACCATTAGCTGAATTATTCGATCAGCCACTAATAACTGGGATGGTTTCAGAGGACTGGAAAATAGAAAATGTCGTCCCTCTGCATAAAAGTGGAAGTAGGGAAGAAGCGTCACACTATCGACCAGTGATTCTAAAATCAGTAGTAGGGAAATTGATGGAAACACTGTTAAAGGAACAAATTGTAAAGTATCTTAAATCCAGTAACTTACAGGATCCCAAGCAGCATGGATTAACTGGGGGAAGATCATGTCAAACAAATCTTATTGAATTTTTTGACTGGGTCAGTAAAATATTAGATAAAGGGGGAGTTGTAGTCATAGCTTATCTAGATTTTAGTAAGGCACTGTGCCACATCGCAGACTGTTAAATAAGCTGAAAACTTTGGGAGTGGACTTACAAATAGTTGCATGGATACGATCTTGGTTACAGGATAGACAACAGAGGGTTGTAGTAAATGGAATCCCTTCTGGGGATGGTAAGGTAACCAGTGGAGTACCCAAGGGTTAAGTTCTTGCACCAGTACTATTTAATATATTAATAGGTGATATTGCCTGTGGTATCGAGGTGAAAATATGCCTTTTTGCAGATGACACAAAGATATGTAACAGGGTAGACACGGCAGTAGGGGTACAGAAAATGAGGGATGATCTAGGTAGACTGGAGTCCAGTCTACCTAGATCATACATCATTTTCTGTCAAGAGTGTGGCAACTGCAGTTTAATGCAAAATCATGCACTTTGGGTACAAAAACCGAAAGGCCCAATACATCCTTAATGGCATTACATTAGAAACTACTGTGATAAGTCTTCAGCATTATTTCCTGTGACTTAAAGGTAGCCAAGCAATGTAACAAAGCAATGAGAAAGGGAAGTTAGATGCTTGGTTGCATAGGGAGAGAAATTAGTAGCAGAAAGAGAGAAGTAGTGATGCCCCTTTATAGATCGTTGGTACGACCTCACCTAGAATACTGTGTTCAGTTTTGGAGGCCATATCTCCAGAAAGACATAAATACACTAGAGAATGTGCAAAGAAGAGCAACTAAAATGGTCCATGGCATTTGGCACAAATCACACCAAGAGATGCTAGAGGAACTAAACATGTATAGCTTGGAGCAGAGAAGGGAGAGTGGAATATGATAGCAGCTTTCAAATATATCAAGGGTTGTGATTAGTTAGAAGAGGGTGGCATTTTTCAAAGGAAGAGGTTTAATAGAACATAAGGGCATGAATATAAACTGGAGGGTGGTAGATTCAGAGGAAATGTGAGGAAAAATTACTTCACTGAAAGGGTGATAGATAAGTGGAATAGCTTCCCATCTGAGGTGGTTGAGGTTAACAGAGTAGAACTGTTTGAGCATGTTTGGGATAAATATAAGGATATCTTAAACCTTAAACTAAATTGAGGGTAAATAGGGTCTAGGGTCAGTATAAATAAACAATTGGGCAGACTGGATGGGCCATGAGGCTCTTTTCTGCTATCACTTTCTATGTTTCTATATGTGTGGGGTGTAGTGTAAGGGGGTGTATGTGTGGGATGTAGTGTAAGGGGGGGATATGTGGGGTGCAGTGTAAGGGAGGGTATGTGTGGTGTAGTGTAAGAGGGTGTATTTGTCAAGTGTAGTGTAAGGAGGTGTATGTGTGGGATGTAGTATAATGGGCTGTATGTTTAGGGTGTAGTGTAAGAGTGTGTTTGTGTGTGTTATGATGTGTAGTGTAAGGGGTGTATGTGTCATGTGTATAAGTGGGGTGTAGTGAAAGGGGGATATGTGGGGTGTAGTATAATGTGGTATATGTGTTGGGTGTAGTGTAAGGCAGTGTATATGCAGGGTGAAGTATAAGGGGCTGTATGTGTAATTATGAAGTGTGATGTAAGCTGGTGTGACTGTGGTATGTCGTGTAAGGAAGGTGTATGTGTGAGATATAGTGTAAGGGGGTGTATGTGTATTGTGTAGTGTAAGGGGGTGTATGTATATTGTGTAGTGTAAGGGGTTGTATGTGTAGGTTGTAGTGTAAGGGGTTGTATGTGCGGTGTTTAGTGTAAGGGGGCATGTGTGGTGTGTAGCGTGAGGGGGTGTATGTGTGGGGTGTAGTGTAAGGGTGTGTATGTGTAATATAAGGTAGTGTATGTATGGAGTGTAGTGTAAGGAAGTGTATGTGTGGGGTGCAGTGAAAGGTCTTTTATGTGTTTAGTGTAGTGTAAGAGGGTGCATGTGTGGGGTCTAGTGCAATGGGCTGTATGTTTGGGTCGTAGTATAGCAGTGTGTGTTATTATGTGTAGCGTAAGGGGGTGTATGGGTGGGTTGCAGTAAAATGTGGTATATGTGTGTGGTGTAGTGTAATGGTGTGTGTGTTATGATGTGTTGGGTGTAGTGTTAGGCAGCGTATATGCAGGGTGTAGTGTAAGGGGTTGTATGTATAATTATGATGTGTGATGTAAGCTGGTGTACCTGTGGTATGTAGTGTAAGGAAGGTGTTTATATAAGATATAGTGTAAAGGGGTGTATGTGTTTTGTGTAATATAAGGGGGTGTATATGTGGGGTGTAGTGTAAGGGGATGTATGTGTGGGGTGTAGTGTAAGGGGGTGTATGTGTAGTGTGTAGCATGAGGGGGTGTTTGTGTTAGGTATAGTGTAAGAGAGTGTATGTGTGCAGTGTGTTGTAAGGAAGTGTATGTGTGGTGTAGTGTCAGGAGGTGTAAGTTTGGAGTGTAGTGTAGGAGGGTGGTGTATGTGTGGGTTATAGTGTAATGGACTGTGCGATAGGGGTGTAGTGTAATAGTGTGTGTGTTATGATGTATAGTGTAAGGGAGTGTATGTGTGGGGTGTACTGTAAGGGGGTGTAGTGTAAGGTGGTGTATGTCAGGAGTGTAGTGTAAGGGGGTGTATGTGTGAAGTGGAATGTAAGGGGTTGAATGTGTGGTTATGATGTGTGAAGTGAGGTGCACCCAGTGTCACACTGTAAGACAGGCGTCAGTGTAGGCTCTTTTACCCATGCGGTTTAGTGTAAGGGGGTGTTCGTGTGTTATGATGTGTAATGTAAGTGGGCGTATGTGTGGGGTATAGTGTAAGGGGGTGTAATGTAAGAGGGTGTATGTGTGTGGTATAATGTAAGGAGGTGTATGTGTGAGGTGTAGTATAAGGTGGTGTATGTATGGAGTGGAGTGTAAGGGAGTGTATGTGTGGAGTGGAGTGTAAGGGGGTGAATGTGTGTTTATGATGTGTAAAGTGATGTGTCCGGTTCATCCTGTGTGCACCCAGTTTCACACTGTAAGACAGGCATCAGCATCTGTATATGCTGTTTTACCCATGGGTTAAAGGGGGTGTATGTGTTATGATGTGTAATGTAAGGGGGTGTATGTGTGGGGTGTAGTGTAAGGGGGTGTAATGTAAGGGAGTATATGTGTTGGGAGTAGTGTAAGGGGGTGTATGTGTGGAATTGCGTCTAAAGAGGTGTATGTGTGGAGTGTAGAGTAAGGGGGTGTATGTGTGCTATGATGTGTAGTGTAAGGGTATGTACGTGAGGGCTGTACTTTAAGTAGGTTTATGTGTGGGGTATAGTGTATGGGGGTGTATGTGTGGGGTGTATGTGTGGGGATGTATGTGTGGGGTGTAATGTAAGGGGGTGTATATATGGGGTATAATGTAAGAGGATGTATGTGTGTGGTGTAGTGTAAGGGGGTACAGTGTAAGGAGGTGTATGTGTGGCGGTGTATGTGTGGGGTGTATTGTAAAGGGGTGTATGTGTGTGGGTGTAATGTAAGGGAGTGTATTTGTGTGGTGTAAAAGAATGTAGATGTGTTATTAAAAAATTAAAATAGTAAAAATAAGTAAAATAAATCTTACCTGATTCTCCAGTGTCACCCATGTGTCCTGTGGTCAGGTCAGTGTCCTCCTACCTCCCAAGCGTTCCGATTCCAGCAAGGTTGGACATTTTAAAGAGCAAATAATGGAGGCTGGACATTATAAGGGGCAGACATGGAGGCTGGACATTATAAGGGGCAGACATGGAGGCTGGACATTTTAAGGGGCAAATAATGGAGGCTGGACATTATAAGGGGCAGACATGGAGGCTGGACATTATAAGGGGCAAATAATGGAGGCTGGACATTATAAGGGGCAGACATGGAGGCTGGACATTTATAAGGGACAAAGGATGGAGGCTGGACATTACAAGGAACAGACATGGAGGCTGGACATTATAAGGGGCAATTACAAGAGGCACACATTGGAGGCTGGACATTACAAGGGGCAGACAATGGAGGCTGGAAATTACAAGGGGCAGACAATGGAGGATGTACATTACAAGGGGCAGACAATGGAGGCTGGACATTACAAGGGGCACACATTGGAGGCTTTGCACTACAAGGGGCAGACATGGAGGCTGGACATTATAAGGGGCAGACATGGAGGCTAAAGGCTGGACAAATAAACGGGGGAGACATATGGACGTTGGACATAATAATAATAATAATAATAATAATAATAATAATAATAATAATAATAGGCACATGTGGAGGTAGGACAAATAAAGAGGCAGATATGCAGGCTGAACATATGAATCTTAGACAAATAATAAGGAGCTGACATATGGATGGCAGGCCTAATAATAAGGGGCAGACATATGGATGGTTGTTAAATAAAAGGGGCAGGCACAAGACACGCCCACTTTCCCAGACATGCCCACTAGGTGGTACAAGACTCATCCCCTCTACCAGGCCACAAAATTTTGTCCCTCTTTTGAATTCTCAAATGTTGGGAGGTATGGTGTCCTCGCCAGTGTGTCCTCTGGTGAGTGTCAGCCGCCAGTTTGTCCTGTGCTCAGTGTTCTCCCCCTTCCTCCTCCTAAACACTGTACATCCCAGGAGGAGGCAATCAGTGGTGGGACCGGACAGGAGGGCGACTCCAAGCGGGAATCTCCTCCGGGTATGGGACAGAGCGATTCCCATACAGACAGCATGTCTGTCTGAGACCTCCCCTCCGACGTCAGAGCAGATCTCCGTGGACCTTGAGGGATTTTTCCAGCAATTAAAATGCATGCTGGGACTCTAGGAGACTGCCAGGAGTTTCCCCCCACCACAAGACTTTTGGGGCATCCACATCACGGCCGGAGAAACAATCTCTCTGCTAATGCTGCACATTATGCAGTACCTTATTTTGTGTGAGGTGTAGTTTAAAGGGATGTATGTGATGTGTAGTGTAAGGGGGTGTATGTGTGGGAAGTAGTGTAAGGGGGGTGTATGTGTGTTATGATGAGTACTGTAAGGAGATGTATGTGTGGGGAGTAGTGTAAGGGGGTGTAATAGAATCAGGATCAGCAGCAACAGGGACAGACACCACAGCCCGGTGCCCGGCTGCTTTCCCCTTCTCCCCATCCCAGGGGTCCGTGGCTCCAGGCAGCATGTCTCTCACAGGCAGTGCTGTGTAGTGTAAGGGGGGTTGTATGTGTGTTATGATGTTTACTATAAGCGGATGTATATGTGGGGAGTAGTGTATGTGTGTTAAATGAATAGGCGTAACAATGAAGACCCCCAACCCAGGCCCCCAGGCAGCATGTATCTTACTGGCTGTGCTATGTAGTGTAAGGGGGTTGTAGTGTAAGGGGTTTTATGTGTAGGATATGTCTCTTAAAAAATGTTTAAAGGTAACAATGCTGTTGCATGGACTCTACTTTTAAATTTTCCTTACATGACCGTTCAGAATATAACTCTTTAATTGTAGCAAATAAAATTTATAATTTCCTTGTTGCCCCCTCTTTACCCCAAAACACCCCCCAACACACCAGAAGAGGTAAAAGGCCGGATTCACAGATAATTAAGTGTGGAATCTACGTGTGTATTTTTATGATTTCATAAACTGCACATTCCCAGAACACACAAATACGCACGTGAAACATAGCTGACTGATTCACTCACACGAACGTCTGCCGATGCACGCAACGGTTTGAGACGAATGCCGCATGTGTGGCTAGAGGGGCAAATGAGCTTCACACAGACTGCAGTATGGGCATGCCAATGCAGATACAAGAGATTCACAAGCAGGAGTGGCTTGCGTAGCAAAACATACGCACGGGAAATGTTAAGGTAGCACTCGACAAATTGTAAGTTGCTGAAGCCTGTCATACCATATGAAAGTTCATACAAACTGCACACATCTGCTGCTGGGTAATTGCTTTTGTTTCTCTTATTTGTGTTCAATAGCAATATAGGAATAATGGGCCTGATCCAGACCTACGCACATGATACGCCCTTGTGCGAAGCGTTTTTACGTCAGCATACCTACGAAGCACTCCCCTAGGCACTCCCTTCGGTCGTCCGTATTTATGTCGTCTTACGCCGACCAAACCCTACCCTAACTTTTCTGAGCGTAACTGCGGGTGTCCGTAGTCTGCATGATTAGTTACGATTTAATAACCATACTGTACAGTTTAAATGCCTCATCTCACCCTCGAAGCGTAATTACGGGTTTTGTATGACTGGCAGGCCCCTTCGAGCATTGTTACGAAGCCGATTCGCTCAAGCCCCATACACTCTGAACATCTGCTGCGCGCATGCGCAGTAAGTACTAAAGGGCGCTTTTACGCTTACGAAAAGCGTGAAAACAAGGGCGGGCGTAGGTCTGGATCAGGCCCAATGTTACATGGGAATAAATGCTACATTTTAAAGAAAGTTTATAAAGCAAAAAAATGTTTTATAAAAATGTAAAAAACAGTCATGCCCAGCAAATCCTTTGTGTTTTTTAATTTTTATAGCATTTATCTATTGTAACATTCATTTTTCTTTTCTTTTGTGTTAATCATGGCAAAGTTAGATTTGTCTTCTAATTTCACTTCTTAAAAGAGTAAATTTTTATTACAAAAATACAAAGGCCTGCTAGTTATTACATTTGTTAAACTCAAACAGCAATGTCTGCGTTGCTAAACGTTTGGCTGAATCTCTACTAAAAATATGTCCCCAAATTCACGCATGATTCAAGGGCCTTATTTAAGTATGGCATACTTACATGGGAAAATATGACAGAGTGTGTGGGTTTGGTTAGCTGCAGCCGCTCCTATCCTTACATCGCACTTGCGTATATTTTCAATGCATATTTTTTGTTAAGCACGCAATTTCAATCGTAATTGTGAAATCCTGTCCAAATATGTCTTACTTCTTCCCAGCACACAGAGGAAAATCTCTGTGAGAGAGAAGTCAGCCATATTGTTCCTCTCAAGTGAAGCCAGTCTCACTGCACCAAGCAGAGGGCTCTCACTTGACATGCGCGACGCTATGAACTTTCCTAACTCTATAATGGGGCACATTTTCCTAAATAGTAAAATAACTGTCATTTACTCTGAAATCTGATCCCACAAAGGCCCTACCCTGGAACATTAGTTCCTTAACAAAAAAAGGAGATAGATAGTGGCTATCCTTCAGAGGAATAGCTTCCATCATCCATTAGAAAAGTGACAGTGCTTTAAAATGCAGACATACAGACAAATATTCACAATGGTGCATGAATAGCGGATTAACTTCATATGTTGCTGATATCCAATAAGACACAATTTGTGTAATAAATCTTCCAAAGTATTCACAAAGTTCAAAAACTTCAAATAGCTAGATGTTTTCTTAAAGCAAACCCATGTACTGACTGAGCATTGACAGTCCCATGCTCACCTTTGTCCTCAGGGTTAAGGGAAGCATAGTGAAGGATGTGGACACTGCACCAGTGAAGCAAAAGTGATGTCATATATATATGAAAGTATGTTAGCATTTTTACGTTAGCCGCTGACGTAAAATCGCCTATTTCTATTTACTGCGAATGCGCGTGGCAGTGTTACGTCATGTAACTCTGAATGTACGTAACACTAGCGTAACTACAGACGAAGGGGCATGTCATCCATATGACCGTAGTTACGTTTTGTAGGTGGAGGGAGGCATTTAAATCGTACAGTATGGGCCAGGTTAGGCCGTTATGTACATGAATCCATTACGTACATCAGTAATTATGCTTTGAAAAGTTAAGGTAGGGTTTGGGAAGTGTAAAATGGCCAAAGTACGTACGAGCGAGGGGATTGCCTAGGGAAGTGCATTGAAGCTACGCTAGCGTAAATACGTTATGCGATGTAGCATAACAAGCACTTATTTCTGGATCTGGCCCAATGACCTTAATCTACATTTAATGCCTAATTTCAGTGAAGTCTCAATCAACTTCTTTGATATTACTGTTTGGCACGATATACGCCGGTACATTAGAAACTGATTTGTACCGTAAAGACATGGCTACCAATTCTATTTTACACTTTCAAAGTGCACCTTTTCCATCTGTCCTTAAGGGTATCCCGGAGGAAGAATTCTTGAGGACTAAGCAAAACTGCTCTGATAAATATACATATGACCTAAGAGCTAAAGAACTGGAAAAATGATTGTGTAATCGGGGTTATCCCAAACAATTTATATCCAAAGCTAAACACACAGTGATAAACTGAACAGAAATTGCCTAATCTATCAAGTTAAGAATAAAGGGCCAGATCCAGACCTACGCTCTTGTGTAGCGTATTTACGTTAGTGTGCCTATGAAGCACGCTCCTAGGCACTCCCCTTGCATGAGCGTGCTTTTGCCGTTTTACACTTACCAATACCTACCCTAACTGTAACTGCTGTCGTCCGTAGTTTCCATGCGTAGTTATGACGCTAAGCACGCCCATACTGTACGATTTAAAGGCCTCACCCCGCCCCTGAAGTGTAATTACGGGTGTCGTATGCCTGCAATGCCCCTTCGTGCATTGTTACGCTGCTGTTACGGTCTGCTGTTACGGTCTCAGTTTGATACTGGGCAATACTGGGAAATAATATCCAATTTTGCTATTTTCGAGGAGATCTCGAAATTTAGGGAACATTTTGACGCGTAGTAATTTTTTGTAAAAAACCAAGAAGTGTCCAAAAAAATGTAGGATCCAAAAGTTGTGGAAATTTCAAAGGTTGCATTCACATGTTGGAGACGAAATTCTTTATGATAAAATTTAATAAACGTTAATTAAAGAATCATTGAACTGTGAGTCTGACAATATGATCTATTGCTTGTTGTGCCCTTGTAATTTTAAGTACGTGGGAATGATGTGTATCATAAAAACAACCCTGCACTGTTGAAGTCTTTCATTTTGGATAGAATAAGGGAAGCAAGATGAATTTTCCTGATGGGATCAGGGACCCCAGGAGGACTAAACAAAAACAATATTTATCTAGCCTTCCTTTAAGCAAACTATATAATCTTATAATATAGTTATTTATTTTTTGGAGAATCCCTTAGTATCTTGTTTATATTGCTGATTTTATTACTTTAGATATATATATTGTATAGAATTTGATGACAGAGAGCATAGTACAGTATCACTAAGGTATTAATAAGGAATAAAGTTTAACTATGAAAAGTTAATGGTTTCTTTAAAAAGTATATTATTAAAGATCATACTCACAGGATTGATTTATATTTATTTATTCAAATAAATTTTGTCCATTGGTAGCACAGTGGGAATTTAGTTCCCAACCTCACACTTTCTTTATGGTCGTCATTAATATTTTAATGGTACTATCACTACTGGGTAGCAACTGTACATGAATTTTAATTTAGAATTTTCATTGCATTTCACTTATTTGTTTGTTGTAATTTTTAACTCAGTTGGCTTTCTTAAGTACCTGAAAAATGTTTCATGGTAATTAAACGAGGTATATGGTTAACATAGGGGGAAGACAGGTTATAAATGAAAATTTCCCAAAAAAATAATAATACTGCCTCACGGCAGCGAGGTAAACAGTGGTCTTTTGTGAAGCCACCTTTTGACTTCTTTCCTTTTTTCCTGAAAAATGTTTGCCATCACATTATTTTTGTGGTTAATATATGCACATTGGGCCTGTATTTACGCCGGACACAAGCATTAGATCGGCAGTTTTGCTGATCTGCACATGCGCCCGGCAGATGTTTTTTGCGTTTTTGCGTTTTTTTCCTAACTCTGAATCTCGCTTCCGTAACTTCCGTACGGTAGACTTCAGCTGGCGTAACCGAGTGTAATTACGGCTGGCCGGGAGGAGTGTTGAGGAGTGTTGGGGGAGTGCTTAGTAGTTACGGCTGTGCGTTGTTACAAACAACGCACTGCCATAGGTCTGGATCAGGCCCATTTTCACTTTCACTGTTTTCACAAAAAGAACTTAATTAGATACAATTTCATATAATATTTCAACATATAATAATGTTTCACCTTTGGTTTATAATTATTCACCAATTTATTTGATTCATTTTTATTATTTTTCTTGTTACAATTATCAATAAAATATTAGCATTTGCCTTCTCTTAGTATGCTTTGCCCTCTAGCTGTTACGCTGGCCGCAGCAGTTCTTTCCTCTGCTGCAGCTCCTTGTACTCACGCCGGGCATTCCCCTGCCCGACGGCCTCCTTAGTCACCGCTTCCTTAGTTACCACGTGGGCGCCGCTTCTCTCCTGAGCGCGTGTCCCACGTGTATGCCGGTTTTTGTGCGTTCCCCGTCGCCAGGGGGACGCATCATCACTCAGGGGGCTTGGCCTTTGCTCTGGCCAATTGGGGCTCACCCATTCCTTTATCAGCACCCTCCTTTGTGCAGTCTGGCGCCGGTTATAGTCTCTGCCCGTCAGACCTGTGACCTGCTACTTTCTATTGTGTGCCTAGTGCTTTTGCTTTTTGCCTAGCCTAGTGATCTGACCGTTGCTTGCCCACTTACCTTGCTTTATCCTTGCCTCCATTTTACCTACTGTGTATTTGCCCTCATTCTCCCTCCTTAGTGTGTGCACCTACCTCTCATACCATTTACCTTTCCTGGAGTGTTAGTCTATGTTACCCTTCCGGGAGTCCCGCTGTATGTCTGCGAGTGTGCGAGCCCTAGTCCGTCTTGTCCAGTCCTGTGAACTATCTTCCGTCCGCCGTAACTGGTTCCGTGTTGATCGTAGTCCGTCTCAGTCCGGTCCCTTCCGGTCTGACTCTATTCCCGCTTACCTTACTGCTCCCTTCTCTTTGGTTTGGTGTTCACTCCGGGTTTCCCTTTCTCCTCCTCGAGTCTGGTTCAACGGGGCACGTCCAGACTATTGGGGCGCAGCTAAATCCATCCCCACCACCAGGGGCTCTGGTGAAATCCAACCGATAGTAAAGTCTCCGTGCCCCGGCAGTCGGCTCGGTCACTACCTCCCTTTCTTCTGTGACCGCCCTGGTTCTCTCCGAGGTAAACCCGGGGCGTCACTCCAGTTTGCTTACTCCTCTACGACCACTCCGGATCTTAGCCAGGTAAACCCGGAGTGTCGTAACACTAGCATAATCGATAATAATATATGGTTATCTTTGTTTGAATAATAATCTTTAATTAGATTTGAATTTTTAATGTATTTTATTTTATCACTCTGTCCCTTGATGTACAATTACACTAATTATTCTACAAATATCATGTAAAGTTATTTAATCCTTAATAATCAATGCTCAACTATGTCCTGCATTTTTTATTGGTTGAGGACCTGTCAATCTTTTTCATCCTCCTTGTGATTGGTTGAGAGTAATTTAGTCCTGCCTTTTCTTAATGTAAGAGCTTTCATTACAGCTTGCAACTTGCTACCTTGACAAAGCCAATTTTGCAAAATGTGCGTCAGCGTTTCACTGTGTTCCTTCACTATGTACTAGTAGCTAGCCTTGGCAGGCTTTTAATCTTTGAGACAATTTTAAACAATTAGTATTAAAGAGCACTTGTAGTCAGTCTGAGAAGCATAGTAGTTTTATACCCCATTCTGAACAGGAGTAGAGATCTAGGGGCTGATTCAGAGTTGCACTTCCACCTTTTTTTTAGGTGCAAGTTTAGACCTGAAAAATACCCTGTTGAATTGCAAGAGGAGGCAGATTTCAATTGTAAAACCAGAAATAAAATTAGGAGGTGAAGTTTCTTAGCTCAACTCTATTTTATAGAATAAACATAAAGCTATGCAGTATTTTAGTTCTATGTGTAAAAGTAATGTATTTTCCTTGCATGCAAATTTTTTTTAATTAATTAACACCACTTACTTTAAAAATGGTTTAGCCGAGCATTATACTTGCACCTAAAAAAAAGGTGTAAGTGCATCTCTGAATCAGCCCCCTAACTCCTATTAGTGAGCCTTGGTAGGCTTGTAATTCTTGTGGCAATTAGTACCAAAGAGCGCTTAGAATTATAGCAGTTCTATATTCAGTTTGAAATAGGAGTAGAGATTTAACTCCCTATTCTGTCACAAATGAGACTGGTGTGATACCGGTGTGATTGAAGGCTATTGCTATTGTGTATCGGAATACCTGAGAGTATTTGTAGCTACTCTATTATATTTTATTAACAAGTGTGCTTATTAAGTCTTCAATCTAGCTTCTTATTATCCTGTTACAAGAGTTGTGTAATTTATATCTATTTGTAACATATATTGTTATAAACTGTTGCTATTTTATAGCCGAATTCTTGGATATACTTGAATTAAGAGCTATTACCAAACCTTTTATTTAATCTTCCTACTTTCCTGCTACAGTACTAGTCTAATTGACATTGCAGAACGAATTAACTTTTACAATAAGGGCCTCATTCACTAAAGTCGCTTTTTGACATTGATTATTAATTGCTAGGCATCGCGGCCACATTTGCCGCATTTACTATGCCGCAATTTTGTCTGCCAATTACAAGCGTTGTCGATGTTGATCGATTTTTAAATGGATAAATCGCCATGCTTTTAAGTTTAAAAGCACGGTGATTGTCCATTTAAAAATCGCCAAGCATCATTCTATCCCTTATCATGCAGACGCATATAATATTATAAGGCACAGCATGGCCATGTGTTTGTGGCCTTGCTGAGCCTTATATTTCTATAAGCATCAGCCTAACAAGGGATAAAATGATGCAGAATAATGTGTCATGTGTAAAAAAAAAAAACAGTTTCCACAATAAAATGAAAAAATCTACATGAATAAACAATCAATTTCTATACATTAAAACAATGTAATTAATGTGTCCCTGTGCGTTTTATTAAAATATAATGGTGGCCACCGTGTACTAAGTAAACCTTACGTGTGGCGAGTTCAAAATATGTCTGAAATCCGTTAAGTAGGCGGGGGTTTGTATTTAAAGTGTACAGTATGGGCGTGCTTAGCTGCGTAAATACGTGTTGCCCATACGTACGTGTGCGGATCACTGCGGTTACGTTGCCAAAAGCGTATCTTGACAAAATACGTACATTCAAGGGGTGTGCCAAGGGGAGTGTATAGAAGGTACGCACGCGTAAATACGCTACGCGAGTAAACGTACGGCAAACGTAGTTCTGGATCTACCCCATTGAGTCAAGAGCCAGAGGAGGCCGGACACCATCTTCTAGCAACAGAGCAGCATCTGCTTTCAAGAGGAGCAGCATCTTCAATTAAGAGGAGAAGATCTTCAGTCAACATTTCCTGAACAGCTTGCAACACCTCAAGAAATAATAGCAAGTCATCCCAAGAAAGATGACAACAAAACGGTGAGTCAATACTTCAGTATATTTTTTGCACGCATTTACACTATACATTATCTTTAGGTTTACTTAGTATATGGTGGTCACAATTATAGTTTAATAAAACACACAGGAACACATTAGTTACATTGTTTTAATGTATAGAAATTGATTGTTTAGTCATGTACATTAGGTATGCTTATTGTGGTTACTTTTTTTTTTAAATATTACTCATTACACGGCATCATTTTACCCCTTGTCTGGTTGACACTTACAGTACTATAAAGCTCAGCATGGCCACAAACACATGGCATGCTGTGCCTTATAGTACTATATGCGTGTCACGGTCTACGGCGGCAAGTGCCGCACTTACCTGACCATTAGCCGTCTGGCAGCAGTTTCCCCACTATGTGCCACTCTCCAGCCCTCCAGAGGTTCCTGTGTAAGTCTCTATTAAAGCATGTGTGCTTGTGTCTGGGATTAGGCATCTGCATCATTACCTCTCTGGTGCATGGGCGTCGCCATCTTGCCTCCTGTCAGGTGATTCCCAGCAGCCACTCAGGTGCTCCTCTGCGCACACATGATTCCTCCAGCCAATCTGTGCACTGGGCAGACTATTTAAACTCTGTGCACAGTCCATGCTGTGCCAAGATCAACTTGGTCTTCTAGGTGCCTGGCTGTCCTTATATTGCCTCCTGATTCTGTCTGCTGATCCTGGTGCTCCTGCAACCCTGACCTGCCTGCCTTGCATCGTGGCACCAC
>WWET01001192.1:419362-431149 GCA_011038615.1 Limnodynastes dumerilii
TTTTTTTTTCCCCTAGCAGCTGCTCAGCGGTCCCTGGATGGCAGGGCATGGTGCCTAATGCCCTGCCATCCATGGGCATGCTGAGCTGATGCTTTCTACAAGCATCAGCATGCCCTGTTGGGGCACAACATAGGACAGCGTTAAAAATCCGCACCTCTCATAGGTGCGGATTTTTATCGTTCAAAAACCGGCGTATTTTTAACGCTAGAAAAGAATTGAAAAAAAATAACGCCGGTAAATTTAAAAAAAAAAAGTGTTAAAAATACGCCGGCGAAGGCTTTTTTGACAATTGAATCGGGCCCAGTGAGTAACACAATTACAGCGGACAAAGGAATGACAGGAAGAATAAGTGAGACAAAGCATGATGAAGAGGAATAAAATAAATATAAACACAGACAGGTGTCAGTCATAATTCAGAAAGGTGTTAGAATAACACAAAGGGTGACAAAGTAAATATACATAGGGAGTTCAGCATATAACGCCCCCAGAATGGGTAGCATTGGGGCAAATCAAAGGTAAAGAACACAGGTGAAAAGTACTTAATTAAAGTCAACACAATGAAAGACAAAAAAATATTAAATAATAAATAAATAGGGTAAATAATAAATGAACTTACAATAAAAAGGAACAGACAAAGAGAGTCAGAAAAAAATGCAGGAAACAAGTTCAGAGGTAAGAGTTCATTCAGGCCATGGGGTATCCAGTGTATGGATCCAAAACGATTCCCACTGGGAGAGGACTCTATCTCGATCACCCCGTCTGGGTGAAATGGGGACATGTTCCAGTCTTTTGTAGCGCAAGTCAGTAATGGTGTGCCTATGAGAGGCAAAATGCCGGGCCACCGGTTGGTCTATTTCTTTACCTTGCAAGGTGAGTCTAATAACTGAGCGGTGTTGGGCCATCCTTTCTTTCAGCATCCTGATGATTTTGCCTATATAGAGCAACCCACAAGGACATTTAATATGATAAATTACAAAAGAAGTCATGCAGGTAATAACCTGCCTGATAGGGTATCTCTTTCCAGATCTGGGGTGCACAAAATCAGCACCAGGTTCCAAGAACTTACAGGTGGCACACCCAAGGCACTGATAGCAACCTGGTCTTTTACTTAAGAAAGTCCCCAAGGTAGGTGGATCTTTGGTAGTGATGTTATTTTTACACAACATATCTTTGATATTTCTTGACCTCGTTTAGCTGTGGAGGATAGACTTATCCTTAAATGCTGGTAAGGTTTTTTCCGTAGTGACGATAGGCCACAATGAGCGAGTGGCTCTTTTCATAAATTAACTTAGGTGAGAGTACTGTGTCACCCAAGGTACTCTGTTCTTGAGCTCAGTCTTCTCATGTGGATGAAGTGTCTTAGTCCTGGGCACAGCTTTTGCCTTTAGTAGGGATTCCTCAAGTGCCTCTGGGCGAGATCCTCTTGCCAGGAATTTCTCCTTAATTGCTGCCAATTGTGTGTAGGCAGCATCTGTGTGGTTGTTAGCATGGATAACCCGCAAAAACTGTGAAAAAGGAAGACCTTTAATAAGGGCCGGCGGGTGGAAGCTTTTAGCGTGCAGTAGAGTATTCCTATCAGTGGGTTTGCTGTACAGTGTCGTACTCAGAGAATTCCCCAATTTGGTCATGAGGATGTCAAGATAGTGTATTTGATGGTCACTCAGTTCAAGGGTTATCTTGATGGAATCGTCCCTCAGGTTGATCTGGGTCAAGGTTGACAAAAGCAGCTCACAGTTGCCAGTCCAGATAAGGAAGATATCGTCAATGTATCTTGTGTAGTAGGCGATGTGGGTGTTGATGTCAGGATGGTCCAGAAAGAAGGCTCTGTCCTTTTCGAACACATAGATATTAGAATATGTGGGTGCAACATTAGAACCCATGGCACACCCACCTAGTTGGAGATAGAACTTGTCATCAAATCAGAAGTAATTGTTGGTTATAATCATGGTTAGAAGTTCAATAGCCAGTTCAGCGGATGGCCCAACATAGTCTGTGTTGTTCCGAATAAAGTTAGTGGTGGCTCTAAGTCCTTTATCGTGGGGAATGTTGGTATTGTGTTGACTTTGATTAAGTACTTTTCACCTGTGTTCTTTACCTTTGATTTGCCCCAATGCCCCCCATTCTGGGGGCGTTATATGCTGGACTCCCTATGTATATTTACTTTGTCACCCTTTGTGTTATTTTAATATTATTATTTGTGAATTATGACTGACACCTGTCTGTGTTTATCTTTATTTTATTCCTCTTCATCATGCTTTGTCTCACTTATTCTTCCTGTCATTCCTTTAATTAATTGTAATTGTGTAACTCACTGTCTATTTTTTCAATTATTTACTGCCCAGCAACACCATTATCGCACTGATGCGCACCACATGTGGGGAGCATAGCGTCTCCCGTTGCTATAGCAACGTGCAAGCCTCCGGACCTGATGAGTCACTGCTATCTCTTTGATGACTCATCTCTGACAAGCCTGCTATCAGGCGGCTTCCGGGTTTTGGCTGAACAGCTGTAATCGCGTGGAGGTGGTGAGTGGGTTTTGTACCCTTTTAACTTTATTTATATCTGCCTTGTTTCTTCCTGCTTCACTTCTCCTACCTACTGGTGCCCTGATGAAAATCTCCTTCTTGAAGATTGAAACGATGGACTATTATGCCGTTACCGCTAACTTAATGTAACGTTAAAATTGTGCATTAAATTGAACTTGCTTTACTTTAAATTTAGAGTCTCTGGTGTGCATCCACCTCCTTGCTTTGACTATAACTATTTACTGTGGATAGAACCCTGAGCAGCTTTGATTTCCTTGGAGTGCCGTTCTTGCTGAACTTTTATCTTGCTTTAACCTTTATATATACATAGATACATAGATAGATAGATAGATACATAGATAGATAGATAGATAGATAGATACATAGATAGATAGATAGATACATAGATAGATAGATAGATACATAGATACATAGATAGATACATAGATAGATAGATAGATAGATAGATCTATCTATCTATCTATCTATCTATCTATCTATCTATCTATCTATCTATCTATCTATATATATATATCTATATCACGCAACGGAAAAGAAAGAGGCATCGCTGGTAACCATGGAAACCTCCCCCGTGATAACTGAAAGTAAACGAACGTGCAGATTTTACAATGGGACCCTCATTGCAAGGCATCAAGAATAACATCATAGCTGCAAAATAAAATATCTATTCAAAAGCACAAATATCATTATTGTAAATGGCCTCCATAGGCTCATGCATAAGAAAAAAAAGAGGAAAACAGGGAAAAGCACAAAAATAAGTGCAAAAAGGGGCCTATGGAGATAAGTACAATTTTGAATGAAAGGGGCTATGTTAAGCCAAGGGAACAGGCCAGAAAAATAACAAAAAGGAGCAATGTTGGCACAAATAATCATTACAGAGGAAATAAGCCAATGACCTCCATAAAAGTATAGGGTAAATCTATGGGATGGACTGTACAATAGGAAAAGTAAGCATACATTTCTACAATGAAGAAACGGGGTTAGGCAATTATGGCTTCATATGTGTATATATACACACAGGAATCAGATCTCTCTAAGTGAAAAAGGATAAACATCTTATTATGCAATTTTATAGAAAACAAGATAAACTGCATATCTCGTTCAGGCCGTGAGGCGCAAGAGTTCACAGGGTATGTATCCATTTAGCCTCCAATCTGAATTATAATTGGGCTCTATTACCTCCCCTCTTAAGGGGAGGAATGTGGTCTATCACTTTGTATCGAAGGGTGGCCAAGCTATGGTTATTTTGCACAAAATGTTTGGCAACAGGTTGGTCCGAGCCCTTGCCGGATAATGCTGCTCTGATTGCAGAACGATGGAGCGCCATTTCTTCCTTAAACTGAAGCTTTGTTTTGCCCAGATATTGAAGCCCGCACAGGCAGGTAATCAAAAAAACAACGAAGGTAGATGTACAAGTAAGGTGATAGTTGATGCAGTACTTCTTGCCCGTGTGGGAGTGGATGAAGTGGATTCCTTGTTCTAAGGAGCGACATGTGAAACAGTTTGGGCACCGAAAGCACCCATTCTTCGCAGTATTCCATTTTCTTGTAGTGACATCGGTGTGCACTAGAAGATCGCATAGATTGAGTCCGTGTTTGTAGCTAGGCATCAGAGTAGGCTTGGGGAAGCAAGGAAGACCTGGGTCATCTTGCAACATCGGCCAATAATGGCGTACAGTTTTAGTGATGATCTGATGTTTGTCAGAATAAGTGTGGACAAAGGGAAGTCGATTTCCCAATGTTCTTTGATTGGTAGGGTATAAAAGGTTTTCCCTAGGGGTCTTCATGACTTTATCCATAATTTTAAGCAGTTCATGATGGTTATAGCCTCTCACCTCAAATTTATCGCACATTTGTACCATTGCTTCTCTGGATTTCTCAAGATCATCCGTGATACCGTGTATCCGTAGAAATTGCAAATATGGTAAGCCATACTTAAATGGTGCTGAATGAAATGATGCTGAATGAAGAATATTATTTCTATCCGTAGGTTTTTTATATATGCTTGTGTGTATCCTATTCCCGTCAAACGAGTCTGCGACATCCAGGTAATGTACACTGTTGTCAGAAATGGTGAACGTGAATTGGATGGGTAAAGAATTGGATTTAAGATCTGTAACCAGGTCCACAAAACATTTCTTACCGGACTGCCAGAGAAGGAAGACGTCATCGATATATCGGATGTAGAATATAACTCCCTCTTTAAACCAGTCATCGGTATAGAGGCAGTTGGCTTCATAAATGTTCATGTAGGTGTTCGCAAGTGATGGGGCCACATCGCACACCCCACCAGTTGCAGAAAATATTCTCCATTAAATAGAAAATAATTATTTTTAAGAGTCAATTCAAGTAACTGTAATAGACAATCAGTATTCAGACCAACATATTCTGGGTTCTGGGTAAGAAATCTTCTAACAGCCTCTAATCCCTCATGCTGGGGGATGGAGGTGTACAGACTGCACACATCCATGGTCATCAATAAAAGATTGATGTTTATACACGCTTCCCAAAATCCACAAGGATCCCATCCATCCTCCAGGGCGGCCAATCATTTCGGCCCGGGATTCGTTATTTTAGAATATTTCCATCTTTTTTGATGCGCAATTACAGCCATATGTACAAAAGGGACAGTCCTACCTCCAGGACACTACGGATTTCATCACTAAACTTTTTCAGATACAGATACTACCTCCTAATCTTTTATTGATCACCATGAATGTGTGCAATCTGTACACCTCCATCCCCCACCAGGAGGGATTGATGGCTGTTAGAAGATTCCTTACCCAAAACCCAGAATATGTGGGTCTGAACATTGATTGTCTATTACAGTTACTTGCATTGACTCTTAAAAATAATTATTTTCTATTTAATGGATAATATTTTCTGCAACTGGTGGGGTGAGCGATGGGGTCAAGTGTGGCCCCATCATTTGCGAACACCTACATGAACATTTATGAAGCCAACTGTCTCTATACCGATGACAGGTTTAAAGAGGGAGTTATATTCTACGTCCGATATATCAATGACGTCTTCCTTCTTTGGCAGTCCGGTAAGGAACTTTTGTGGACCTGGTTACAGATCTTAACTCCAATTCTTTACCCATCAACTTCACGTTCTCCATTTCTGACAACAGTGTACATTACCTGGATGTCGCAGTCTTGTTTGACAGGTATAGGATAAACACAAGCATATATGAAAACCTACGGACAGAAATAATATTCTTCATTCGGCATCATTTCATCCAGCACCATTAAAATATGACTTACCATATTTGCGACTTCTACGAGTACACCATATCATGGACGATCTTGAGAAATCCAAATAAGTAATGGTACAAATGTGCCATAAATTTGAGACGAGAGGCTATAATCATCATGAACTGCTTAAAATTATGAATAAAGTCATAAAGACCCCTGGGGAAAACCTTTTATACCTTACCCCTCAAAGAACATTGGGAAATCGACTTCCCTTTGTCCACAATTACTCTGACAAACATCAGATCATCACTAAAACTGCACACCGTTATTGGCCGATGTTGCAAGATGACCCAGGTCTTCCTTGCTTCCACAAGTCTACTATGATGCCTAGCTACAAACGTGGACCCAATCTACGCAATATTCTAGTGCAAAACGATGTCATTACAAGAAAATGGGATACTGTGAAGAATGGGTGCTTTCAGTGTCCAAACTGTTTAACATGTCGCTCCTTAGAACAAGGAATCCACTTTGTCCACTCCTACACGGGCAAGAAGTACCGCATCAAATATCACCTTACTTGTACATCTACCTTCAATATGTGGGCTAAACAAAGCGTCAGTTTAAGGAATGAATGGCACTCCATCATTCCTTAATCAGAGCAGCAATATCTGGCAAGGGCTTGGACCAACCTGTTGCCAAACATTTTGTGCAAAATAACCATAACTTGGCCACCCTTCGATACAAAGTGGTAGACCACATCCCCCCCCCCCCCCTTAAAGGGGGGGGGGAAGAGAAAAATCCCCCCCCCCCCTTAAGAGGGGAGGTAATAGAGATCAATTATTGCTTAGATTGGAGACTAAATGGATACATTCCCTGCGGACTCTTGTGCCTCACGGCCTGAACGAAATATGCAGTTTATCTTGTTTTCTATAAAATTGCATAATAAGATATTTATCCTTTTTCACTTAGAGAGATCTGATTCCTGTGTGTATATACATATGAAGCCATAATTTCCTAACCCTGTTTCTTCATTGTAGGAATGTATGCTTACTTTTCCTACTGTGTCATAGCAGTCCATCCCATAGATTTACCCTATACTTTTATGGAGGTCATTGGTTTATTTCCTCTGTAATGATTTTTCGTGCCACAATTGCTCCTTTTTGCTATTTTTCTTGCCTGTTCCCTTGGCTTAACATAGGATTTATACCCCCTTTCATTCAAAATTGTACTTATCTCCATAGGCCCCTTTTTGCACTTATTTATGTGCTTTTCCCTGTTTTCCTCTTTTTTTCTTATGCATGAGCCTATGGAGTCCATTTACAATAATTATTTTTGTGCTTTTGAATAGATATTTTATTTTGCAGCTATGATGTTTTTCTTGATGCCTTGCAATGAGGGTCCCGTTGTAAAATCTGCATGTTCGTTTACTTTCAGTTGTCACGGGGGAGGCTTCCATGGTTACCTGCGATGCCTCTGTCTTCTCCGTTGCGTCATGTCCGGTGCGTCTGTGCTGGTCACTTCCGGCCCGGGAGATTCGGCGGCACGCAGGAACCCGAAATCCAGGGGAGGTGTTGGCGGGGGTAAGTGTTCTGTTAGTCTATTTAAATGCTCACTTTCTACATGTACAGTCACCCTGATGAAAGTACGATTAAAATGCACTAAAACGTTGGTATTTTTGCTACAAACTTGACTTTGTGTTTGTTTTTCTGACATTCTTAAATCTCTGAGTGCCACCTCATTGCATTATACTTAAGCCTCTACTTAGCTTGCAGTGCACCGGAGTACCTAAGAACTTTACAGAGTACCATCCAACAGCCTATATATATATAAAACAATCCAAAAAGCGGCACTCCAATGTCATAAAAAATACTAAACTTGCTGTGGTGCCTGCAGTATAACTCAAGAGAGTCATGATAAACACTTTCCACAGATGAGGCACTCACAGACTACCAAAAAGAATTTTAATTTAAAGATTTCCCTTTCATCAGGGACACACAAGTATAATAAGAACAGTAACACAGATACCAATATATATATACGCATACAAGTGTAATTAGAACTTACCCCCACCACCACTGCTCGCAGACTGTCGCTTCCGGTCTCCAAGGGCCCATCTGCCCGGCTTCCGGAAACCTCCTGTGACGTCACAGTTACCAAGGTAGCCTAGACACTGCTGTTCAGCTCCGTCCACCGGGGACCGATGCCATGGAAACCTAAAACGCAAGAATCTGCATAAAAAAAGAACAAAACACTGCAATGTGTGAATAAATATATCATAAACCAGTTAAAACATAAACCGACCCTGGAGAAAAGCACAATATAAGTCTGTACAAAATTTTAAAGAATCAAAACTAATGTACTTGAACCAACGCGGTAATGGTTAGCCTCCAGTCAAAAGTGCATCTATCAAATAACAAATTAATACAATGCAGGCATATAACCACAAAATGCAGTCTCTATGTTGTTAGACCTATCCAAAAAAGGGAAACCTTACAAACATCTATACCTCAAATCAGATGTAATGTGTAAAAAAGGTAGAAAAAATCACGATGTGGCACGATACTATAAACCACCCATGTCCCAAGATTATACATATGGACTAGTAATACCCACTGCTAAAAATGGTCATAAAAGATCTAAGTAAAGGTCATAGAAAATTTACTATGATACAGGTAATGAAACTAAATTTAAGTACACAGGAAATAGTCAATAAACCCCCGTAAAGGATAACATGCACCCACTGCAGGGGACATAGAGCATCCACCCAGTGCCACAACGTATAATGACCTCATAAGAACACAGATAGGGGAAGTTTTTCATTTAAACCCCCTGGAGCAACAGTTCCCAGTTTATAAATCCATCTTGCCCCCAGTTTAAGCAGAGCATTATCACGGTCACCCCCTCTCGGGGACCACGGTATATGATCAATGATCTTAAACCGTAACTCAGGTATGGAATGTCCCTTAGTGACAAAGTGCTGGGCCATCGGTTGATTCGAACCTCCTGTCTGTAGGGCTGCTCTGATGGCCGATCTATGTAGGGCAAATCTCTCCCGAAAGGTTCTGCTGGTTTTGCCCACATAGCAGAGTCCGCACGGACATCGCAGCATATAAATGATAAATTTCGCCTTCGTAGCTCCTTCGTGAGCGGTTTTAGGAGGCGCTGTTGCTGCAGGGTCTGCCACGACAAATCTTGAAATATCTGGATAGGCGATCCGTTGAACTCTAGTGTAGCACGTCTACGAGCATTATTCATAATTTCTTCTTTGACACAGTGGTAGTGGAGGCAACAGATGATGTTGCGGGGTTTCTCAGATAGGAGAGACCTTGGCTTGAGGGCCCTATGCGCCCTATCAAATAGAATGGCATTGTCCGGGTGAGCTTCCAAGATATCAATAAATATTTTCATCAGAGCACCGACAATCCCTTCCGTTGGGACATCTTCTGGGAGGCCCCGAACCCGAAGATTGTTGCGGCGACCTCTGTTATCGAGATCCTCGACTCTTCTTTGCATCTCTCGCATTTCCCTGTCCTGGACCTCCAGCCTCTCCTGAATCTTTGTAAAGATGATTGCGTGGTCATCTCCTGAGGCCTCTAGAGTCGCTAATCTGTCCCCCAGTTGAGAAACGTCTGTCTGAATGGTATTGAGTTGTGCCTGTACAGATTCCTTGACACGGGCTTCCAGCTCCTGAATGTCCTGTTTAGTAGGCAGGGCGTCGAGACATTTCAGGATCTCATGAAATTCGAGATTGGGGACAGATAGTGGAGCAGATGAGGTTTGGCTAGAACCACTGCTTTGGGAAGCAGGAGGTTGTGGAAGTTGAGACATGGTACTAGCCCCCTAGACCGGAGATGGAGGGTGACGAGGGGTTAAAAACTGAGTAAGGTCCGACTGGGGGAGTTGTGTCTTGGTGGAGTTAGCGGTCTTCCTTGGGGTGCCCTTTCCCGATCTCCCCATGTAGCTATTTAAGGGATGCAATGGTGGCAAGAGCTTAGTACGGCGAGGTTACTTCATTTACGGTCGATGGAAGCCTGTTCCCCCTTCAACATAGTGGAGTAACCGAAAGTCACATAATATGAGAGCTTACCCTTCCCTGAGGAGGGCAGCTTGTGACGTGACAGGCACTGTGTAGTAAAAGAGTCAGGTGAGCTATTCAGCTGAATGCAATGCTGATTCTTTATCACTAGGTGGTGCAGTTGGCTATATAGCAGCTATATTTGTGGCCAACACAATGATGCTGAGAGGTAAAGGGAGTTAAATAGCCTCTACCCCCTGTAGACTTCACTCCATAGGGCTCTACCTTATTTCAGCTTTGACAGGATTAACTGGGGAGGAGCGCCAAACTGTAGCAGGGATTTGAGCAGGAGCCCTATGTCTGCTGAGGAAAGTGAGAGTCCCCTTAATATATGTCATCAGGAGGCCCAGGTCTGAGCAGCGGGGAGAGCGGGCTGCAGACAGGCTCAGAAAACAGTCAGACCCTCCCAGAGCAAAGTATAGCGGGACCGCTGGGCAGACAGTGCTGTGTGTCTTCCTATTATACCGGGGGATGCATGCTGACAATATGGCGCCTGACCTCTGACCTTCCAGTTCCCACCGTCAGCTGATACTTGAACCCCGGGGGCCCCTCGATATTATCTTGCGGCTGAAGCAGGAGGAGGCGGCAAGATGGACCGGCGGGCCCCTGTATCCGGTAAGGGCAGCTGTCACACGTGGGCCTCAGGGGCGTCGGCAGCAGTAGCGGGTCCGGGTTTCTGGAGATCCCTGTCGGAGGTGCCGGGCAGCTGTGTCGACAGGCTCCGCTGGCTCCGGTCCCACGTGCAGGTATTTTGTCTGGCGGCGAAGGGTAGCGGTTGCTGGCGGTGAGATCAAAGTCCCTCCTCACATGTGGGCTACGTGGGAAGAGTCCCACGGCCCTGACAGGCCGCAAGGGAGACGGCTCTCTTGTGCAACCAGCGGGAGTAGCCTAATTGATCCAAGCGGGTCAGGATCACCTGGGGGGTGCAGAAATGCATGTGGGTATGAGCTGGGGGGGGGGGTTGGGGGTAAAAAATTGGTTTTTGAAGGGGTACTGCAGGAGCCCTTCACAGGTACGTCTACACTCGATGCCCACCAGGCCTCTCCCAGGAAGAACAATATTCAGACACTTGCACGCCTGGCCAAAAGAACCTTTGTAAGATCCTTTTCGTGGTCTTTTCTGCCCCAAGTTCCCTGCAGTGAGGGGACCGTGAGCTAGGTCTAATAAAGTCCTCCTATACGAACGGGGAACTACCAACTGTTCTACGACCTCCTCACCTCTTAACCACGTGATACAGAAGTTCATTATGAACAGCCATGTAGGGGTACACCAGCCTATCACCAGGCTCTACTGGTTCACCATTAATCACTGTCACATTTTTACGGGCCTGTAGCAAAGTGGGGTCTTTTAACTGCTCTGTGGCAAACAGTTCTTTCCTTACCTTAAGGTTAGGCATACTCTCAGACCCATCTCCTGCTTCAACCATGGGAGGTGCCTCACTTGGATTATCATTATTGGCTAGATCCCCCGCTGTGCGCCGGATACTGTTATCTCAGCACCACTGGGCTAGACGTTACCATAGTGATGGGAGTAAATAAATAGAGAGACATACTAAATCACAGTGCAGAAATAAAAAAGCAAGTGTCTAAAAGCAGTGCAGCAAAACCTTTCCAACTAGCTAGAGAATGGATACAATCTATCAAGATAGGAGCTTGAAGAAGCACAGAAACACATGTAATAATAATCATCAGCATAATAATTCAAAGAGAATTACACGATCATAAGCGCTACCAGTTAGATCAGTAGGCCGAACAACAGATGCGTTCCACTGAAGCATCACATCCATATGCAGCGATTAGAGACAATAAACGATGATCGCATATAACTGTAGTGGCTAGAAGCGGCACAGTCATAGTTGCCAAGTCCGCTTATAACAAGCGGAATTGGGCTTGTTTTTTTCCTGAGTCGTGACTTTTTTTTGCTGGCCGTGGGTTGCGGTTTTTGGGCTTGTTTTTTTTTTTTTTTTTTTT
>WWET01001193.1:10758-25112 GCA_011038615.1 Limnodynastes dumerilii
GGAATGCCCCCTCATCCTTACACTAACCTTTCACTGGTGGTGGCGCATGCCCAGTAATGTGCACGCGCAGATGTGGCCGCCACTGGTTTTCAGAGAGGATTAGAGGCAACAGAACTAGAATAGGTTACATCGGGCCAAAAGCAACTGCTCTCTCTGCATCGTCTATAGTTACATCACTGGACAAGGGCAAATATACTGTAAGTCCAGGACCGCCATCAGGGGGGGACAGCCGGGACTATTATCCTGGGCCCGGACCTGATGGGGGCCCGCCAATACTTACCTAGCTCTGTAGCAGCAGGTATTAGCGGTATTCAACCCCCGATACTTGCCGCTCAGCGCTATTCAGTAGCCGGCCAATGCGCAGGTAATTTCTTCCCGGCCCGCTGTTAAAGCATGTCTGCCGGGACTGCCCCTATATGACGTCATCAATGACGGCACCTAGGGGGTGGGGCCTCACGGCTGGGTCCCGGACCTCGCTTTGGATGACGGCGGCTCTGTGTAGGTCTACAGGTGAGATACTGCACTGTAGTCAAGCTGTCAGAGGCTGACAGCATAATACAGCACTCTGCACTCCATGTATCTCCCCCAGGCCCCAGCTCCACCCATCCAAACTTGGGCCCAGTAGCAAGGAGGTGACTATCACTTTCTGCCCCCGCTCCGTTCTCTATAAAATAAAAAGTTGGGAGGTCGTGCAGAAATTGACATGCAGTTTGACTTAAATGCGTTATGTCTGTATGAATGTAATTATGTGCGCAATTGTTCTGGGTATAAGCAGTACAAAAGAACACAGAGACGTTAGGTTATCAGCAGCAAGTTCGGGTCTGGATGAGGACCTACATGTTCGAAATGTAAGTGACAATAACACATAAAAAAAAAAACGCAGATTAGTTTCTGTGGTCAACAAACACAGATAACCCAGGGGCGACTGGAGTCCCAATCAGTCACCTGTTAGTGGGTACTGTGCCAGCTTTTGCTGCAGGTCTCCATTACAACAAGAAATAAAGCCTGCACTGGGGCAATGACAGAGCATCAGAGTACGTTCTGCTTGCTCCGGTCGTAAAGCTCCACTGTCATTTTGACAATAATTTGCAAACCAGTAATAATAGTAATAATAATAATAATAATAGAACTGAATGGAGATTTATAGCTTTATAATTTAATCAGTGGGAGAAGTGATGGTATGTGATACATGTATACCCCCTCACTGAGCTACGTACGCTAGCATATTGACACTAGCCGGTGACGTAAAAACGCTGTATGTACGGCACATGCACGTGTCAGATGTTATGCTGCTTAACTCTGAACGCACGTACCAGCATCGTATCAATGGCGTAACTACGACCGAAGGGGCATGACAGCCATACAACACCCGTAATTATGTTTCGGGCGAGGTATTTAAATCGTTCAGTATGGGTGTGCTTAGGCGCTTACGTACGCGAAGCCTTTACGCACGACTATAGTTACGCTTTGAAAAGTTAAGGCAGAGTTTGGGAACCGTAAAATGGCCAAAGTACATACGGCCGAAGGGAGTGTCTAGAGGGGTATACATATGCATAGTAAACACGCTACGCCTTGAAACGTAATGGAAACGTAGGTCTGGATCTGGCCCTTCGAGTCCTGTTGCAAACTATATGGATTTTCATCATCAAATAAAAGAGATAAAACATAGAAACATAGAAAGGGACGGCAGATAAGAGCCACATGGCCCATCTAGTCTGCCCATTTGTTTATTGAAAACTATACTGACCCTAGACCCTATTTACAAATTTTTCACTTAGGGCTTCACTTGACCTAGAACTATTGCATTACTGATGTGCAAATGAGGCAACTGAAGAGACTGCAGAAAAAAACACTGAAAATAATAGTAAAATATGCCAAAATAAGAGATTGTTGACGCCACTTAATCAAAACGTTACAAAGCATCATTAATCTAATCATTTATATGTACAGCATGTTAAGGCAGAAATTAAGCTTTATCCATTCCAAGTTGTATATTTTGTGTTAAAAAGAGTATTTTTTTTTATTGCATCTTAAAGGATAAAAAAAAGTAGTGAGCACAAAGCCAATAACCCACTACTCATTGGTCACATCCTGATGTCACTTTGTCCCGGTGGGAGTCCCCGGCATGAGGGCTGTCTTTCAGAATTAGCGATAGCCGAAAATTCTTTTCAGCTGTCTCTGATTCGAATAGGCAGCCTTTTTCTCATTTTTTTCCCCGAATGCGCGAGTATGCTAATCGGCATATTCACCCATTCAATTTCGGAAGCGCCACCTGCTGTTGGACCCGCCGCAGACACATCGCAAACACCACCGGGGAGCTGAGAAACTTCTCCGGGGACTTTTAGGGTTAAGGTTAGGCTCTGGCGAAGGGAGGATTAGGGTTAGGCTGCGGGGAAGAAGATTTAAGGGTTAGGTCATGTTTTGTGCTCCAAGAATCTATTATTTTACCGCTTCGAGGCAAAAGCAATCGATTTCCTGAAAGAACGCCCCTTTCGCAATAAAGGCCGTTCTCAGCGGCGACCCACACCCCCTTGTCCAAGGCAAAAATGTGTCTCCCCAAGGGTTAACAATTCTTTTAAAAGATAGAGGAAGATAACAAGATGATGTCATAGCAATGGTGATTTCAAAAAGTGAGAAGATTCCAATGTGAAAGAAGACCATATAGATGAATAGATGTTGTGCTTTACAAACTTAACAATAATATTAGTATTATTAATAATAATTGGAATGCACGGTGTCAGGTTTCCATCAGACAAAAGGTCCTCCCTGTCGAGGTGGTGGTTAGTGACATTCTACACGAGGTGAGGAAAATTCGGGACATGGAGAGAGGAAGGGTGGATGCTGTCAGGTGGGCCAAGTGGTGGCGCAACCTGAAGCCTCCGTAAGGGGGTGACAGAAACCCGTAAGCTCTTCATCTGGTTCTTGACTTTTTTCTGTCCTTTCACTCCCTTAGATTTTGTGCAGTTTGTTGATTTTTCAAAAAGGTGCTTGCATACGTCTAAAGAGTCAGGTTATCTCTTCTATGCTAGTATTGTGTAAATAAGTGTGGTGTAGTATATATGTTTATTGGATTTAGTTGGCCTGCTTTTAATGTTCTTTGCAATCATTATGCATATTCTAATTCCTGTTTAAGGCCAAATGTTGCGGCTAAAGAACAGTGCTAAGTTTTTTTTTATGTTGCAAGTTTTTCAATAAAAACATTACCAGGATTAAGGGGAATTTTAGTATAGAAAGAAAAGTTTCAAAGGTTTTGTTAATCATATAACAGAAAGGAAAAAGGATTGCAAAGTAGCTGTAAATAGGGTAGATAAATGTTATGCAGTAGATTGTGTAATTTGGTAAGCTTCTCTAAAGAGGTGAGTTTTTTAAGGGAGCATTTGAATGTTTCGTGAGTAGAAAATAGTCTTAATGGGTGAAGGTAGCTTATAATGTAAGGTTGCATACTATGAAATTGTATTTACATTATTACATTATTAATTTGACCTTAACAAGCACCCCACACTAAACAGCCATATACAGTGTCCCTTACATCAGTCCCTAGTTTATTTAAACATGCAGAATAAATTCCCTAACATACTGTACACTAGAGTTTAATTTAGCCACCAGTCAATTAGTTGACCTTTATGTTTTTTGCTGTGTAGGGCAAAAAAATGCAACTCATAGTATTGTAGTCCGTTATCTCATACAATCAGCAGTTTCCATTAGGGCTGGTAGAAAAAAAAGATACATATTTTAGTAAAATTGATGTTGACGATTGGTTAATTAATTGCTTAATCGCTTTAATTAATTACATCCTGGGGTTGGCTAAGGACCTGACAAATATAAAGCATGATTATTAGAAGAAACAAACTGAGAATTATTTTTGCATGTTTCAAACCAAATTGGGCACATATTAACTAACTTTTCAGAGCGGCGTCTTTCCAAGTGAGGTTAGATCTAGATTTTATGAAGCAGTTAATTGGAGAGGAAAGGAACTCTCTGAGCACAGCCTCATTCAAGCACATGGCAGATGTAACTGGAGCCTTTTCAAAAACAAACTGGCTGGGCTAAAATGCATTATTGTGAACCAGGAAGCTGATTATTTAGGAATGGGAAAAAAGAGGGTTTTAGCATCATTCAGGTACTGCAAAAATAATTAAATAAGATCTAGGATACTGTACACATATTAATATTGGACCTGATCCAGACCTCCGTGTGTGTTCTGTAGGCACTGAGGTCTAAAGGTTCGCACATGAGGGGGAAGTGCATCCCCGGTCACACCCCTCTCACGTGCGGGCTTTGTATGACATGCACATCTATAACCCTACCTTAAATTCTCTGTATAGATATGCGTCTTCCAAACACAGATTCGTGTACAAGTGCCTACTGTCACCCACTCACCCTCATTTGCATACCTATCCCCGCCCCCCTGTGAGGATCAGGCATGCCGATGTAAAGGAAAGCCCCATTAGACAGATCTCCTAGTATATAGAACTATGGGGTAGGAGCAGGGACAGAGTAGACAGATCAGGAAATTACATGAGTGGAGGAGAGAGCTAAAAGTAGAGGTTACAGAGGGGAGACAGCAGGAAAACACAGGAGCAGAGGACACAGGAGCAGCAGGAAAGCACATGAGCAGATGAGAGAGCACAGGACAGTGTGGACAAAGCAGGGACAGTACATGAGCAGAGGAGAGAGTTTGAAGCAGAGGGGAGACAGACAGGAGCAGCAGGAAAACAAAAGAGCAGAGGAGACAGGAGCAGCAGGGAAACACATATCTAGAAGAGAGAGCCTGGGATAGTGCGGAGAAGACAAGGGTGGGGACAAGGTAAACAGAAGAGAGCCATGAGCAGCAGGGATAGAGTGGGAAGAGAGCCAGGAGCAGCAGGGAAGCAAATGAGCGTTAGAAAGCACCATAAGCAGCAATAATCATAGGACAGATCCAGGAGCAGAGTTGGAGAGAAAGTCAGGAGCAGCGGGGACAGAGCAAAGAAGATCTGGAATAATTTTCTGATTGTAGCCATAATCAGCATATGACACAGCTATGGTAACAATAAAAAAAAATCATATTTGCATAATCTACAGGGTCAGGATAGTTGCATGGATACAATCTTGGTTACAGGATAGATAACAAAGGGTTGTAGTAAATGGAATCTCTTCTGGGGATGGTAAGGTAACCAGTGGAGTACCCCAGGGATCTGTACTTGGACCAGTGCTATTTAATATCTTTATAGATTATATTATCTGTGGTAATGAGGGGAAAATTTTTGCAGATGACACCAAGATATGTAACCGGGTAGACACGCCAGAAGGGGTACACAAAATGAGGCATGATCTAGGTAGACTGGAGGAATGGTCAAGAGTGTGGCAACTGCAGTTTAATGCCAAAAAGTGCAAAATCATGCACTAGGGACACAAAAACCCAAACGCTCGATATATCATTAATGGCACTACATTAGAATCTACCGAGGAGTAAAGGGATCTAGGAGTCATTATTTCCAGTGACTTAAAGGTAGCCAAGCAATGTAACAAAGCAATGAGAAAGGCAAGTCAGATGCTTGGTTGCATAGGTAGAGGAATTAGTAGCAGAAAGAGAGAAGTAGTGATGCCCCTTTATAATCATTGGTACGCCCTCACCTATTATACTGTGTTCAGTTCTGGAGGCCATATCTCCAGAAAGACATAAATACATTAGAGACTGTGCAAAGAAGAGCAACTAAAATGGTCCATTGCCTGTGCCACAAAACATACCAAGAAAGGCTAGAGGAACTAAACATGTATAGCTTGGAGCAGAGAAGGGAGAGGGGGGACATGAGAGCAGCTTTCAAATACATCAAGGATTGTGACCGGCTAGAGGAGGGTGGCGTTTTTAGAGAAAGAGGTGTAATAGAACACGAGGGCATGGATACAAACTGGAGGGTGGTAGATTCAAAGGAAATGTGCGGAAAAATTACTTCACTGAAAGGGTGATAGATAAGTGGAATATTCTCCCATCTGAGGGGGTTGAGACTAACACAGTAGAACAGGGTAAACATGCTTGGGATAAATATAATGATATCCTAAATCTCAAACTAAATTGAGGGTAAATAGAGTCTAGGGTCAGTATAGTTTTAAATAAACAACTGAGCAGACTGGATGGGACATGTGGCTCTTATCTGCCGTCACTTTCTATGTTCTTACAATGGAAGCTAATTTTAAAAAAAAACCTCTCACACCCTTAGTATCTGTTTCCTACTATACTGAAACCTTCTCTTAACAGGACAGACCTACTACTATAAAGTCCATTATCAAACAGTCCTCAACATCACTACACATCTTATCTTCCTCTCATTATTGTACCTCTTTTGATCATCATTGTGCATCACTCAACTGTCACTCTTGCAAATGCAGTTCACAATAAAGTTCTAAGTTCTCAGCATCACCTAAGATTTCCCAAACCACACACACACTCTCTCTCTCTCTCCTAACGATCATCTCCTCCCATCAGTCTTTCAGACTGCATTTACGCAATCTACGTAAGAAAAAGATACGTAGATTACGTAAAAAAATTACTACGCAGTAAAAATATGTTATACGTCTGGTACTCTGAATACAGGCCATTGTTCATACAAACGCTGATCAGTGCAGAAGTGCAGCTCTCCACCCCTTGCCCATCATTTGCATGCCTAATCCTGTGTGACGGGATTTATCATGCAGATCTCGGTTCCATACGCAAGGACTCCCAACACGTAACATCTAGTGTTCTGTAAACATGTCTGAATTCCATTATTATTTATTACTTCCTGGAGTGCTTTCGTCCTCTGCTTTTTTGAACATTACTTCATTGTGTGTGTGTGTGTGTGTGTGTGTGTGTGTGTGTGTGTGTGAATGATAAATTTATTTATAGCTTTGATGGTGCACATTTTTGTGGACTTATTTTACTGTATCTAAATTTAGAACATTGGAATTAAATCTAACTGTAATTTAATGCAAAAAAAATAAATGAACATTTATGAATCTATTACATTGTTTAGGATATAATTAATTTTAATTAATATGTGATATTTCATACTGAAAATATAATTCTACATTATTTCGGTTATAACTTACCCAACAAATTATTATCTCTGTTACAATTGATGATGATGCTCTAAAGAATTTATCATCACTTGTTAATTGGATCTCATGAAAGTTTTTCTTGGCGTGTAACTTTCTCAGAAAATCAGTGTCTACAAATCTGTTGTTAGGACTTGTTTGTGAGAAGCAAATGTAAATACTATTGGGTTACTTACTCTGAATGGGCTGAGGGGGCACATACAGGGAGATTAAATGGATCACTGGGCACATACAGAGGCTCAAAATTATGACTGGGCACATACAGAGGGCACAAGTGGATAATTGGGTAAATATGGGGCAGAATTGGATAGCTAAACACATGCAAAGTCCAAAAGTGGATGGCTGAGCACATATGGGAGCAGAAATAGATGACCAGGCACACACGCATAGCACGAATGGATGGCTGGGCACATAAATGGGGGCAGAATTGGCTGGCTGGAAGCATACAGAGGGCAGAAGTGGATGACTGGGAACATATAAAGCAGAAGTAGATGGCTGTACACATACAGATGGCACAAGCGGATGACCAGGCACATACAGGTAGTAGAAATGGATGGCTGGGTACATACATGGGCAGAATTGGCAGGCTGGAAACATAGAGGGCAGAAGTGTATGACTGGGAAGATACGGGGCAGAAGTAGATGACTAAGCAGATACAGAGGCCAGAAGTGAATGGCTGGGCACATATGGGTCACAAATGGATAGTTGGACACATACAAGGGGCAGCAGAGGATGGGTGGGCACATACAGGGGGCAGAAGTGCATGACTTCAACCTCCAACTTCCAAACTTTACCTATTTTGGAGGCGTCCTGATTCACGGGTAAGTTTCTGAGGGAAAAAGGTGGAGTTTGGGTAGGATTAGGCGGGGCTTATTTGTCCTGTTTTTGGAATTCCAAATGTTGGGAGAAGTGTGTGGACTGAAGGGTAGATACAGACATACATTCATACAGTGTCTAATAGCTCCCTGTGGCACGGATCCAGAATTCCATTGCTTAAAAGAAAAGGTACAGTGCGCTTGCACTTATTGGGCCTGATCCAGACCTACGCCGATGCGCTGTGCTTACTAAAGCACAGCGTATCGGCGTTCACTTTCCCCGACACTCCCCCTGTGCGGGTGTATGGCCCCTTCCTTACGCCGGCTGAAGGCTACAGGAGCGTATGGTCGCCTAGCCCGCCCTCCCACCCTAATTAAACTAGCTCCCCCCGCCCACCTACACTAACCTGAACGTAGGGACGCTGGGGGACGTCCCCTCCAGCGTCCCTACGGCGCTGCTACAGACGCCCGATCCATGCTCGAGCGTTGCCGGCATAACCCTGAATGATGGATCCCCAATCCATAGAGTTTGCCACCATTAATGTGGCATCCATCTTGTCGAAACGTGCTCGATTTATGGCTTTTGATTTTTTCAACACGCTTGAGGTTGATTTTTTATTTTTACAAGAGACCAGGGTGGGACACCTTGCGGATTTGCATGAGTGCAAACGGGAGTGGAAGCGTGGTCCCTCCTATTGGTCTCTTGCGGCCGAGCCGTACAGTGGATTGGCAGTACTTTTTACTGGCATGGTAACCATTCAGCGGGTTATGGAATTGGAGGTAGGTAGGTGTATGTTATTAGATATCAATCTAAGGGGGCACGACCTGCTTCTCATCAACATCTATGGTCCACAATCCCTGTGGGACAGGAAGTGCCTCTTCAGTGTGATAAAGCCCTTTCTTTTTACAGCCCGGGAGATTGTCTTTGGTGGTGACTTTAATACCGTCATTAGGCCTAAAGACAGGGGAGGTACAAAGACTACCCTGGGCTATGACTCCAATTTTTTAGTTAACATGGTTAGAGAAGCTGGTCTGGTGGATGTACACGTTCGCCATTCGCCTGACCTCACGGGTTTCACATATTATAGAGGTAGTTGTAGATCTAGAATAGACAGGTTTTTTGTTAAAGAGAGTTCTACATCCTCGACCCCAGTGTTGAGGGCTGTGGAATTTTCTGACCACATTTGTCTATGCGCGGCCTTGAGTACTTCAGAATCCCCGCAGAAAGGGCGGGGCCTTTGGCGCCTTAATTCTCAGCTCTTATTGGAAGAAGAGGTAAGACAGTCCTTTAGGAACTTCTTCCAATCCCAGGAATCAATTTTAGGAAATCGTTCCTGTAGGTCTGAGTGGTGGGAAGTGTGCAAAGCACGAACCCAAAAATTTTTCAGGCACCTCGTAGCCAGAAAGAACTTGAGAAAGCGTAGTGCTTATCAGTCCTTAAATAAGAAACTTGACCTCCTGATCTCTGAACAGGGTGATGGTGGGGAGATCTCCCGGGTGAAGGCTCAGTTAAGGGAGTGTCAGTACAATCGGTATGCTTCTTTGGTACTGGAACGGGATTATGGCACATACCACTCGCCAGACCCCTTCCAGAGCTGTAAGACAACGATTGTACGCAAGGAGGTAAAATGGTTGGTGGACGCACAGGGTGTCCTGCAGGAGTCCCGAATGGAAATCCTGGGCGTCATTAACTCCTTTTATTCCAGCCTTCTTTCTGAGCAGCCACTTGACAGGGAAAAGATGGAGAGGTTTCTGAGAGACACTCCTGGCATTGGGAACCTGCACGCTTCTCTTGATCGTTTGGGTGATCACATAATTCTCTTGATAGTTTGGGTGATAACATAACGGTGGATGAAGTCAAGATGGCCATAGACTCCTTGTCTATGAAGCGGGCCCCAGGACCAGATGGCCTGACATCTGAGTTCTTTAAAACTTTTACTGACATCTTGGCCCCTCGCCTTGTGGAGGTGTATAATGAGAGCCTGGGCGAGGGCTTGCTCCCTCCCTCCATGAGGACTTCTGCCCTTGTGTTGTTGTCCAAAGGAAAGGACCCATCTAGAATTGAGAACTGGCGCCCCATCGCCCTTCTCAATGTGGACAGGAAGATTCTAGCAAAAGTACTTTTCAGCAGACTCATGGCGGTTACAGAGCTGCTATTGTCTCCATCTCAACACTGTACCGTGAAGAGTCGCAGCACCTTTAGTGCCGTCCTATGCGTCCGGGAGGCTGTTGAGCGGTGCTGTGCTGAGAAGCTGGGCAAATATTTGGATCTGGATCAATCAAAGGGTTTTGATCGTGTTAATCATGAGTACCTGTGGGCTCTTCTTGGTCGGTATGGTCTCCCAGAGCGGGTGGTTAATTGGATAAAAATGATTAACAAAGAGGCGGAGAGCTTCGCTCTGGTGAATGGTTGGGTAGGCCCTGCCTTTGAGGTGAACTCTGGTGTCAGGCAGGGGTGTCCCCTGAGTCCCCTTTTATACGTGTTCGCGATCGACCCCTTTGTCAGAAGGATAGAGAGCAGCATGTTGAGAGGGGTACACCTGGGCCCGGGGGAGCCTTTGAAGGTTGTGGCTTACGCAGACGATGGTTCTGTCGGAGGGGGAGGAGGCAGAACAGGTGGCGGAGATCATTCATTCATACTCTGAGGCTTCATGCTCCAGGGTAAACCAAGAAAAGAGTGAAGTTCTCTGGTTGAGGGAGGAGGGTCAGCAGTTTGCCCTTCCGGACGATTTCCCCCAGGCCTCCACAGTTATCAAAGTGTTGGGTATTAAATTTGGCCAGGGTGATTGTGCCCTTCTGGAAGCGCTGGAGCGCTGAAAGAGTTGGCGGTTGTCTCTTCGGGAAAGGGTTGACTTGATTAAGACTTACCTGCTTCCGATATTTTTGTATGTTAGCTACGTGTACCTTTTGCCGGAATCTTTGTGGTCCAAGGTTTATGCTGTGTTCTTTCAGATGCTTGGGGGAACAGGTTAAACCTCATCAAGCGATTTGTGACCTACAGACCGAGGAGGGAAGGAGGCCTGGGGATGGTAAACCCAGTGACCTTCTATTTGACCATATTTCTTTCCTTCCAGCTTAAAATCCTTCTCTTGTAGGCTCCTCCTCGATGGGTAGAGGGTTTCCGTGTTTGTGTGAGTCCCTTTCTTAATGATTGGATAAGCGGAGGTGCTGTGAAAAGTTTCAGGGTTCCTCATGGGCACCTTCCGACCTACGTGGTTCTGGGCTTGAAGGTAACAAGGAGATGGCGCTTGGAAGTGGGGGAAGTCAAAAACTGCTCTAGAAGGGAGCTGGAGAGGAGAATTTTGCAGTCCTACTTCCAGGAACCCCTGTCATTAAAGGACTGCCCAGGAGATGTCTGCTCGGAGGGTATATCTTTGGTCACTGATCAGAGGTTGCCCACGAAGCTTAGAGACATCGCATGGCTCTCTTTTCATGGGAAGCTTTATGTTCGAGGTAACCTGAAGTATAGGAATGCCAATGATCGTGGCTGCCCACGTGAGGAATGTCCAGGGGAGGAGGAGACAATGGATCATTTCTTGCTTCGGTGTCCCTTTAATATAAAAGTTTACAGGAGAGTTTCGTGCGCCTTGGGTCTCCCGTGTCTTTCGGGGCTTAGTTACCCTGAGTGGGTTTATGGGGCACTCAAGAGGTGGAAGAACTTTGAGTTGTGCACTGTTTTTCTAGTTACTGTAGTGGTTAGGTACTACACTTGGAATGCACGGTGTCAGGTTTCCATCAGACAAAAGGTCCTCCCTGTCGAGGTGGTGGTTAGTGATGGATGCTGTCAGGTGTATGCTCCTGTAGTGTCCATAAGGGTGGTGTAGTATATATTTTTATTGGATTTAGTTGGCCTGCTTTTAATGTTCTTTGCAATCATTATGCATATTCTAATTCCTGTTTAAGGCCAAATGTTGCGGCTAAAGAACAGTGCTAAGTTTTTTTTTATGTTGCAAGTTTTTCAATAAAAACATTACCAGGATTAAGGGGAATTTTAGTATAGAAAGAAAAGTTTCAAAGGTTTTGTTAATCATATAACAGAAAGGAAAAAGGATTGCAAAGTAGCTGTAAATAGGGTAGATAAATGTTATGCAGTAGATTGTGTAATTTGGTAAGCTTCTCTAAAGAGGTGAGTTTTTTAAGGGAGCATTTGAATGTTTCGTGAGTAGAAAATAGTCTTAATGGGTGAAGGTAGCTTATAATGTAAGGTTGCATACTATGAAATTGTATTTACATTATTACATTATTAATTTGACCTTAACAAGCACCCCACACTAAACAGCCATATACAGTGTCCCTTACATCAGTCCCTAGTTTATTTAAACATGCAGAATAAATTCCCTAACATACTGTACACTAGAGTTTAATTCAGCCACCAGTCAATTAGTTGACCTTTATGTTTTTTGCTGTGTAGGGCAAAAAAATGCAACTCATAGTATTGTAGTCCGTTATCTCATACAATCAGCAGTTTCCATTAGGGCTGGTAGAAAAAAAAGATACATATTTTAGTAAAATTGATGTTGACGATTGGTTAATTAATTGCTTAATCGCTTTAATTAATTACATCCTGGGGTTGGCTAAGGACCTGACAAATATAAAGCATGATTATTAGAAGAAACAAACTGAGAATTATTTTTGCATGTTTCAAACCAAATTGGGCACATATTAACTAACTTTTCAGAGCGGCGTCTTTCCAAGTGAGGTTAGATCTAGATTTTATGAAGCAGTTAATTGGAGAGGAAAGGAACTCTCTGAGCACAGCCTCATTCAAGCACATGGCAGATGTAACTGGAGCCTTTTCAAAAACAAACTGGCTGGGCTAAAATGCATTATTGTGAACCAGGAAGCTGATTATTTAGGAATGGGAAAAAAGAGGGTTTTAGCATCATTCAGGTACTGCAAAAATAATTAAATAAGATCTAGGATACTGTACACATATTAATATTGGACCTGATCCAGACCTCCGTGTGTGTTCTGTAGGCACTGATGCCTGAAGGTTCGCACATGAGGGGGAAGTGCATCCCCGGTCCCACCCCTCTCACGTGCGGGCTTTGTATGACATGCACATTTTTGTGGACTTATTTTACTGTATCTAAATTTAGAACATTGGAATTAAATCTAACTGTAATTTAATGCAAAAAAAATAAATGAACATTTATGAATCTATTACATTGTTTAGGATATAATTAATTTTAATTAATATGTGATATTTCATACTGAAAATATAATTCTACATTATTTCGGTTATAACTTACCCAACAAATTATTATCTCTGTTACAATTGATGATGATGCTCTAAAGAATTTATCATCACTTGTTAATTGGATCTCATGAAAGTTTTTCTTGGCGTGTAACTTTCTCAGAAAATCAGTGTCTACAAATCTGTTGTTAGGACTTGTTTGTGAGAAGCAAATGTAAATACTATTGGGTTACTTACTCTGAATGGGCTGAGGGGGCACATACAGGGAGATTAAATGGATCACTGGGCACATACAGAGGCTCAAAATTATGACTGGGCACATACAGAGGGCACAAGTGGATAATTGGGTAAATATGGGGCAGAATTGGATAGCTAAACACATGCAAAGTCCAAAAGTGGATGGCTGAGCACATATGGGAGCAGAAATAGATGACCAGGCACACACGCATAGCACGAATGGATGGCTGGGCACATAAATGGGGGCAGAATTGGCTGGCTGGAAGCATACAGATGGCAGAAGTGGATCACTGGGAACATATAAAGCAGAAGTAGATGGCTGTACACATACAGATGGCACAAGCGGATGACCAGGCACATACAGGTAGTAGAAATGGATGGCTGGGTACATACATGGGCAGAATTGGCAGGCTGGAAACATAGAGGGTAGAAGTGTATGACTGGGAAGATACGGGGCAGAAGTAGATGACTAAGCAGATACAGAGGCCAGAAGTGAATGGCTGGGCACATATGGGTCACAAATAGATAGTTGGACACATACAAGGGGCAGCAGAGGATGGGTGGGCACATACAGGGGGCAGAAGTGCATGACTTCAACCTCCAACTTCCAAACTTTACCTATTTTGGAGGCGTCCTGATTCACGGGTAAGTTTCTGAGGGAAAAAGGTGGAGTTTGGGTAGGATTAGGCGGGGCTTATTTGTCCTGTTTTTGGAATTCCAAATGTTGGGAGAAGTGTGTGGACTGAAGGGTAGATACAGACATACATTCATACAGTGTCTAATAGCTCCCTGTGGCACGGATCCAGAATTCCATTGCTTAAAAGAAAAGGTACAGTGTGCTTGCACTTATTGGGCCTGATCCAGACCTACGCCGATGCGCTGTGCTTACTAAAGCACAGCGTATCGGCGTTCACTTTCCCCGACACTCCCCCTGTGCGGGCGTATGGCCCCTTCCTTACGCCGGCTGAAGGCTACAGGAGCGTATGGCCGCCTAAGGAAGGGGCCATACGCCCGCACAGGGGGAGTGTCGG
>WWET01001193.1:25574-43966 GCA_011038615.1 Limnodynastes dumerilii
CCCGGCGCATGCGCAGATTGGCTTTTCAGCCGATCTTACGCTTATGCCCGCCGTCCTAGCGACGGCGGGTGTAGGTCTGGATCAGGCCCATTCTCTCTAATCTCAAAAACTCTAAACAACAGGAATGGTCCAATCCTATTATCTTAAAATAAAAACTAAGAATAAAGTAAAATATTCAGATAGCCAAAGTCTAAAAACTATATACACAGAATGGATAAAAAGATAGAATTTATTCAAGATGATAAAGAAAAAACACAAAGGAAAGGCATAAGGTGCAATAAAATAAAAAACTCAAAATTAAAATCAATTAAAACAATTTATCAGAAAACATAAACAGAAAATTGGCACATATAAAACTGCTTTTCACATATAAAACCGCTGATATAATGCACTCTGATAGAAGTATAAAAGCAAATGGTCTTAAACGGCAGTCATATAACCTGTAATGTAGTCTAGGGGCTAGATTTACTAAATCGCGGAAAAGGAAAAGCAGAGATGTTGTCCATAACAACTCATCAGATTCTAGCTCTTATTTTCATATTGCATACTAGAATCTAGTGGGTTGCTATGGGCAACATCTCTACTTTTCCTTTTCCGCAGTTCCGAACTGGCTGGGATATCAATTGCTTGTACCTCGATGAGACGTAGCAATCGATCCCCGAAGCACTGAACACAGTGCTCCAATAGGTAAGTAAAAAGAAATGACCCTTTCACTAATTCTAACCCTAACCCTCCCTTCCCCACAGCCTGACCCTAACCCTCTCTTCCCCACAGCCTGACCTCAACCCTCCATTCTCCCTAGCCGGACCCTAACCCTCCCTTCTATATAGCCTAACCCTAAGATCCCCCTCCCCACAGCCTGACCTTAACCTTCCTTCTCCCTAGCCGGACCCTAACCTTACATTCTTTATAGCCTAACCCTAAGATCCCCCTCCCCGCAGCCTGAACTTAACCCTTCCCTTCTATGGCCTTAACCCTAACCCCCCACCTCTAACAATAAAAGTCCCCGGAGAGGTTACACACCTGTCAGCAGCGTCAGGTCTGCAGTGAAAATGAATGGTCGAGTATGCCGATCGGCACACTCAGCCATTCATAAAAAAGAAATAAAAATGGCTGCCATTCGAAATAGAGACAACCGAAAAGGAACTTTTGGTTAGAGAGCTGCGTAGCACTGTATAATATGATAGCCATGGTTATTCCATGATAGTCATCCACACACTGGTGGCAGGTAAACAATAAGAAAGAAGTAACCAGCGCTGCCTCATGTAGCCCAAAAAATGTATTTTAAAAAAACCATTACATTAATAAAAAGCTTTCCAAACCAGCCAACTTTCCGTCTATATACTTGACGGCCGGTTTTAAGTTTTTATAAGTCGCTTTCATCCCCAGTAGCAAGTAGAAAACACAGATTGCCCCCAAACACTCTGCACCGGATTCAGATGTAAAAGCGTCCAGTCACTTACGCACGCAAGGCGTATAAACAATCCGATGGAACTTTGTTCCATCCGAGCCCATTTCCGAGGTAATGGGCTGTGCTTCCCCTCCGCTAGCTAAAGCAGGCAGGGGGGAAACATGCTAAGTACACAGTGTGGGAGGGGGCACCCATACTGCTGTGGATCAGCGGTCGTACAGACCGCTGATCCGCACGATAGACTTAATGCAGGCTTATGGCAGCGTAAGCTGACAGCGGGTGTGCACTCCCCTCTCTATAGCGGACGTACAGACCCCCGCACGCACAGAAAACGTGCGGGGGTCTGAATCCAGTCCTCTGTAATTAACAGAGATACTGTTTTGTATTTAAATGTGTTAGATATCTCTCCACTCATTAGTTTTTTGATATAGAGCAAGAATTGTCAAATAGGTCATTTATGATCGTATTATAATTAAGAAGATTATTTGCAGTAATCTGTATTGGGTGATATACCCATTGAGTTAGTTTTAAGTGTTAATATAATAAAATATATGTGTTCGCTTATTTTGCTGGTACCTGATCATGTTATGATATTAAATGTGTTTTTTTTTATTTGATTTACTAGTTTGAAAGGCTTTTTTTTTTTTCAATACATTTTTTGGACTACATTAGAAACCCCATTTGGTACTGGTGGCAGGTGGCCTGATCCAGATATGGAGCCTGCACAGAAAGGGGGGAGCGCACTTCCCTGTCACTCCCCTCTCTCGGGGGAAATCCGGATACATACGTGTGATACATCCATCTGAACACAGATTCTTGCAGGGATTAGTGATGCGGAAGACAATCTCCTAGTGTACGGAACTTGGAGCTCCATAGTGTAACATCTGGCACTTGTGTGCACAGTTACTGTCACATGTTACTTTTCAGGGGACTTATGAAAGAGGCATGTTTAAGTGAGGATGGGTCCCATGGTCCAGGCAGCAGATCCTGGAATGACCCCTGCTTACTGCATTGTAGGTGAACACAAAAGGGGTGCAGTCTGCGGGAACAATACATCTGTTTTTGAAATACAGGCAGCTGTTTTTAGCTGGTTCTATTTTGAAAAAATTACTAGTTAGCAACTTTTCCTTATGAATGGGTATGTGTGCCGATAGGCAAACTTACCCATTCATTCAAACATCGCCGCACACCTGGTGATGTTTGAATGAATGGGTAAGTTTGCCTATCGGCACACATACCCATTCATAAGGAAAAGTTGCTAACTAGTATGTGGCACCGCCACACACCTGCACTGACCGGACAGGTGCGTAGGAATCTATGTGGAGCGTTAGGGTTAGGCACCCGGTAGGGGTGTTTTAAGGTTAGGCTGCGAGGAGGGAAGTCTCCGGGTTAGGCTGTGTGGAGGGGGATCTTAGGGTTCAGTTGCGGGAAAAGGGGTCTTAGGCTGCGGGGAGTCTAAGGGCCAGGTTTACTAAGCTGCGGGTTTAGACAAGCGGAGATGTTGCCTATAGCAACCAATAAGATTCTAGCTCTCACTTACTTTTTACATACTAGAGAATATCAGCTAAAATCTGATTGGTTGCTATGGACACCATCTTCACTTTTCTAAACCGCAGCTTAGTAAATCTAGCCCTTAGGGTCTAGCAACGAAGGGAGAGTTAGGGTAATGGAAGGGTAGAGTTAGGGTAAGGATTAGGGTAAGGGTTGGGGTTACATTCGTATTCACCATTCTCCGCAGTGTCTTCTTTCTCCTCTGCGAGTCAGAAGCAATCAATTTCCCGAGAAAATGGCCCATTTCGAAAAAGGGCCAATCACAGCTGCAACCTACACCCAACACAAAAACATGTGCAAGGAGAGGCCGCTGCATTATGTACACAGCTACAATAAAAAAAAAGGTCTACGGCTTGCTCTAGCGTTTATTAATTTATCCAGAAGATTCCATAACAACGTAAATAAAAAAAATCCAACCCTTCCATTAATGCAAATTAAGTAGCTTAGAAATATATATATTTATATATAATTTATGCCAAGTTCATGCAAAATGTGTTTGTATCAAACTTCCTGCATAAAAGCATATGTTGTTTATTTATGTTTTGTGACAAACTAATAAAGTGTAAATTCCCTCACTAAGTGACAAGTCCTCCCACGATACCTTCATATATTTACACATACACGTGTTAATAAATCAGCCTAATATATAGCAAATAATTGTCACACATTTTTTCCATTTATTGGAAGCTGCACACAGCGCTTGCACAAGTCCATACCTGTCACTCCATACCCCTAACTAAGGTTGTGCAATAGGGGGCGGTCACCTAGGGTGTAATGCCAAAATGGGGCACCAAAAAGTAGATTTTAAGCTTAAATTGGTTACTAACTCAAGGATTTTTACTCTTGGTAAATATGACGGGACACTGCAGACCGGCACAAAGCATTTCAGCTCAATGCTGCTACATGACCAAATACACTGCGCATGTGCAATTTAATACACTGAACGTTGAACATAGTCTTATATATAGCAGGGGTTCAATGCAGATTGGTGGTCGTATGGACGTACAACCTGCAATAGTTAAATTAAACCCCCATAAATGAGCACCAATTATTGTACTTTAAACAGAACTGTTAGTTTAAAAGTAAGTTAGTTTAAAATAATGTACCTGCCACAATTTGCTGAATTTCTGTCCAAAGCATTCTGCAAAGCGATTGTCATAACACAAGCACATATGATGATTTATTTAATGAGCGCTGCAAGTCTGGATTTCACAGAAGCGTGTTTATAAATGTCTTCTAAAAGGGATAAATATATTTTGTGAAAGAAAATAATCCATCACTTTCAGTTTGGTTTAATACTGTGAAACCTTCAGTATTTACTAACCCCAATTGCAGGAACTGCTTGATCCTCTTTTTCCTATGTACCTAATGGTGTCTTGCAATGTGTCAGATGCTTTTAAAAGTCATCCAAGAGAAACTATAACCCAAGTATTAGAGGGTGTACTTTAAGGATTTGCACAGTTTTATGGAAGACAAAATGATGGAATATCAGAGCAGAATCTGTAAGCTGAGCCGAAATTTAATGGTTTTCTTTCTAAGTAGAGGATTGGGAGTTGATGGCACAAATGTCATTTTCTCAGAAAATGAAGCAACACTTCAGATATACAAATATGTGATGTAACATGTTGCTGGAAATTATTTTTAACAAATTGATATAAAATATGTTATTTTGCATAGTAAATCTTCAAACCGAAAAAAGATCTTAAGATTGCAAATTTGCATTAAAGCCAACGGTTCAATCTTGTTTTGTTAATTGAGGTGGGTCCACTTACCATCATCTGACGGGGAAGGTTTTAATTTATAAAGACATTGCAGGGTTACATGTGAAAAAAAAAATATTAATTTATAGTGCTGTTAAGTAAAATAGAAAATAATGATGTTCCCTCTTTAGCAGAAAGATAAATGGTAGGGCCCTGACAATGTCAGACTGGCAAATGCTAACCTCTAGATGAAGACGTGAGCTAACTACACACTATACATTAAGAGGACAGGCTGTTGTGTTCTACAAACAAATAGTGGCCTAGAGGGCATTCCTAAATAAGTTTCCTGCCTATCACCCATAGAATGTCACAAAACTTTAAAACTGTATATAAATAGAATAAAAGGTGCTTAGGTGTGCACTAATAAATATGGGCTGGATCCATACTTAAGTAAGTGCTTGAAATTAGTTACTCCTGGGCTAAACCATGTTGATTGCAGGGGGAGTCAAGTTAATTGTATTCTTTGCATGCAGGGATATATATTTGAATTTCTTGCTGCACACAGATACTGACCAGCTTTACTATCACACTGTTATTTAGACTTGGGATAGGAAACATCACCACTCAACTCTAATACTGTTTACAACAATTGAAATATGACTCCCCCTGCAATCAACATGGTTTAGCCCAGGAGTTACTCATTTCAAGCACTTACTTAAGTCTGGATCCAGCCCAATGTGAAACTAACTCTCTGCAAATACAAAAACAAAAGTAATGATAAGATAGATAAAAAAAAGTGATAAAAGGTGGCTCGTATATTTGTAGGCTTGTAGATTTAAAGGTCTAAGAGTGCTGATGTTTTCTATATATGTACAGTATTGCACATGCTCAGTCGTGAGCACTGCTCGAGTGAAGACAATGGAAGAGCATAAACTACAGCGGCCCAGATCCAGATCTGAGAGCAAGTATTTGCCATACTTGAGTGCCATATTTGCATGCTCTAATGGACGGTTTGATATGATCAATCCACATGCGCGAATAAACGGGTTACAAACTGTTATAAATCAGAGTTGCCCACTCTCCCAAAATATCTGGGAGACTCCCGAAGTTTGGGCAGTTTTCCCGGTATCCCAGAAGAGTCGGCAAATGTCCCGCAAGTCCCGACTCCCTGTCAATCACTATTATAATCCCTAGTTGTCATCAAGCCTCGCTCAGTCCCTGGAACACTAGGAATTATAGTAGTGATTGACAGGGGGTGGGGCTTAATCACACAATTTGCATAAACTGCATCATTAAGCCCCGCCTCCATACTAAAATCTATTTCTTCCCCCTTTGATCTCCAGGAGGGAAGGAATAAAAAGTAGGGAAATTTGCTATAAATAGAACAGAAGCTTCAGTTGTTAGTGTTTATTGTCAAAAGCAATGTTCAAATTAATTTACAGGAAAATAAGAAAATATATTTATTTTATTTTTTACTGTACTCTAAAGAAAATTAACAACAACCACACAGTACACTAGCAGTGATTCCAGTTCATGTATTTTGCTGGATAACAATCAAGCTGACAGATACGAAATTAGCTTCTGCCCCTCCCTGACTTAGACAAGACTTGCAGTAGGTGCAAAAGTTCTAACGTAAACTAACCCTTATTGGGGTAGATCCAGACCTAAGTGCTTGTTACGTTTCATCGCATGGCGTATTTATGCTATCGAATTTTCTATGCACTCCCCTCACTTGGACGTACTTTGGCCATTTTACACTTGCCAAACCCTACCTTAAGTTTTCAAAGCGTAACTACTGACGTACGTAAAGGCTTCTCGTACGTAAGTGCCTAAGCACGCCCATACTGTACGATTTAAATGCCTCACCCCGCCTCCGAAGCGTAATTACGGATGTCGTATGGCTGTCACGTCCCTTCGATCGTAGTTACGCTGTTGATACGTGGCTGGTACATACGTTCAGAATTACGTAACATCTACCATGCGCATGCGCAATAAATACTCATTTGCGATTTTACGTCAGCGTCTAGCGTAAAATTGCTCGCGTACATAGTTTTGGATCTGGCCCATTATGTCTAAACAGGATCGGGTGCACTTTCCTTGGCCACTGTACATTGACTTCATCCCTCCGCTCCTTCCCTCCCTCAACACACCACTCAGAACAAAAGCCCCATATGCCAGGGTTGCGCTATAATCTATATGGAACGTCCTTGCCTGCTTTTTACTTCTGAGCATGTGCAGTCCAAATCATGCATAGAAATATCACGCCATCTGCCGTACACTATGATCTGTATTGTGGGTCAGTGGGTGCAGAAGTACCTACTCCAGGATTGCCTACTTTTCAAAGCTTCCCTCCGGGAGAACCCAGAGGGAAGCCATAGATTGCTGCAAGGGGCAGAGCTTAATGACACCATTAAGCCCAACCCCTGCCCAGCATTCCTGTAATCTCTAGCGTTACATGGGATGGACAGGGCTTGATGACATCATCAAGCCTCGCCCATCCCTAGTAACGCTAGGGATTACAGTAGTAATCGAGCTGGTCGAGGCTTGCAGGAGCTTTACCGGCTCTCCAGGGATACCGAGAGAACTGTCCAAATTTCGGGAGTCTCTCGGATATTCCGGAAGAGTCAGCAACCCTGACCTACTTCAATTATGTCACAGTTTATAACTCAGACTGCAGAGCTCTTAGGGCTGGATCCAGACTTAGGTAAGTGCTTGAAATGAGTTACTCCTGGGCTAAACCATGTTGATGGCAGGGGAGTCCTAATTCATCTGTTGTAAACAGTATTAGAGTTGAGAAGTGGCGTTTCCTATCCCAAGTCTAAATAACAGTATAATAGTATCAGTATCTGTGTGCAGTAAGCAATTCAGAGATATATTCCTGCATGCAAAGAATACAATTAACTTGACTCCCCCTGAAATCAACATGGTTTAGCCCAGGAGTAACTCATTTAAAGCGCTTACTTAAGTCTGCATCCAGCCCTTAGACTGTAGAAAGGTGCAGGACATCCCATAATCAGCACTGTTATGTGCATTTTTCTCAGTAGTATAATGTCAGTTTCCCGTATCTCTGAGTGAACAAAAAAAAGAAATCAGCCAAACAACAATGTTAATCCTACAATTATATAAAGACAGAAATATTCTGGCAGTCAGGGAACACTACTGCAGGACTAGTAATATGACAAAGGGTTTTGTTGATATTTTTATATGCTCATACTCTTCTGGCATTGTGCAAAAACTGAAATACAATAGTTGACAGATAAATCCCATTTCCAATACACTAACCTAATTGGATGGCAAAGAGATGTTAAGAACACTAATCAGAAATGATTTTACATTCATTGCAGACTGTAAACAGGAGTTTGCCCAGAAAATGCATTAGAATAATATTAGACAGGCATCATCATTTAGTCGAAAGAAAATCTAACAAGTTCAAAAATAGATAGAAGCCTAAAGCCTTAGGTAATTTATTATCAATTACTGATGATCAGCCTTGACATGCAATTACATTGTCACAATATCTACGTGAACGTTTGACAGTTTGTTTATACAACAATCTTCTTTAAACCTACTTCTATAACTTTAGCAATGAGATATGATTGGTCATCTTAATAGAATTATGTAAAATGTTGAGGTGCTTTAAGCACTTCATAGAAAAGAAAAAAAAAATCCCTATAGTCTGCTCATTAATTCTGCAAGTACAACTGAGCATCGGACACTTATATATAATCTAAATATTTCAACCTGAGCATTATCTTGCAAGCTACAGTTGGTACTTCTGTTATTCAGTTATCGTGTTGAGCAACTGAAACCTAACCACTTGCTATATGTTACACTATGTGGATGTGTAGTATCCTGCCTCGTTCCTAGGAGCAATCTTGGACAATGAGCATTATACTGACCTGCCACTAGGGGCTGCTGTAGGACCCTTTCTTGATTAATTAATTTTTCAGCACTTGGTCAGTGTATTTATTTAGGACTTACTCTCTCTGAGCAGGCTGCTGATCATTATTTATCCTGTGTTCATGTTGCTTGTATGTCCACTGATCCCCTGCTTGTTACTTCCATATGCCTTATAAACCAGCTGCCTTTTGTGATTTTCCTGTTCTCCAGTTCCATCCTTCATGTGCTTGTGTTCCCAGCTGTCCTTGTGTACTTGTATTTGTTATTACCCCTATTTATTACCCCTATTTTCAAGTATTTCTATTTTTCTGCATTTCATGTATTCCGTTTCTCTTGTGTTTTGATTTGCACCATTATTTATTCCTGTATATATGTATTAGTGTTGGTTCTGATGAAAGGAACGATTCATAAATGGAAAACATTTTTTAATATCACACAACAATAAATGAAACATATGTAAAACTATGTGTAGAGAGCAAATATTCTGGCAATGTGTCAATAATTGAAGCCTGTAACCACAATAGGAATGGATGATTGGAATAAACCAGATTACTGGTATTATAATCCAATGTGTGGCCATATTGAATAGAGATAGACAAATAATTAGAGCCTTTGGGGGGGTTGCCCATATATATTAATGGCTACTCGGAGAGACAAACAGTGGTGAGTAGATGAATCAAGGCAGTTGCTGCTTAGTTCAGTGTTTATGTTTCCCAGTTGTACCCCCCCCCCCCCACACTACCATTTCCTGTGTGTTCTTTGTATGCTAAACACTCTTGGCCAGTTATTTGTACATCATTGCCTGTGTTGGGTATGAGCTCCGCATCATTGGGGCTGCCTTCCAGGGGTTGTGACCTGCTGAGGGCCTGCCACGCAAACCTATCCCCACCATCAGAAGCTCTAGAGAAGACCAGATCCCAGTTAAACTCCCCCCCCCCCTAGAAGCAGACTTGAAACACTATACCAAGCCCCTTCCATCATCACCAGGGGGCCTAAAACTCATCCACTATGTGAGAGGTGGGAAGTATGGTAACAGAACAGTAAAGATAAAGTAAGCACCCTCTGCTGTATCCAGACTTTTTATCTGAGGATGCTGCAGAAGTCCTGAGTCAGAATATCATGCAATCAAGAGGACGACCCAGGATAGGGATATGGGCCTGGTGATAAGGCTTTCTTCGCTGTCACCCACCTGTAGTAGTGTGAGAATAGTAACTTCCCTTACTGATACTTCAGCCTACAAGGGTGTAGATTGGGCGTAGATTGCGGTCTTTTAGACCGCACTTACGCAATCTACGTAAGAAAATGATATGTAGATTACGTTAAAAAAGTACTACGCATGAGCAGTAGTAAAAATCGCTAAACACCGGACGTATATGTTATATGTCCGGTACTCTGAATACAGGCCTATATCCTGTGGGCGCTCTCCCCCTTGTGCATCATGCCTGCAGATGCTTTGTGACGTGGCTGAGCTGCAAATTGTATGACAGGAAGCTCAGCCGCATCATATAGGCTCTAGTCTTCAGCTCATCATATACTTCCCCCTTCCCGAATCCCTCCTCTTTCTTGTCTGCCCTGCGACTTACCTCTCTGACTTGACTCCTTCTCCCAGGAGTGTAGTGTCTGCATAATGTCATAACGCCGGGTGTGCTGCACTCCTGAAAGTAGTATCTCAGAAGAGAGGCTGTGTCATGGAGGGGGAACAGAAGAGGAGCCGCTACCCAAGCCTGTAATACACAGCAAAGAGAAGGCCCCTGGAGAATAAAGAAGGTGTTTTTCCTGATAAATTACTATACAAATAAGTACTTTTTATGACATTGTTTTTGAAAATTGGTGGGGTAATAAAAATATTAGGGGCTGCAGTGGCAAACGCAGGATTTTGAAAGGGGGGTTTCCAATATGTGTAATACATGTGGGGTATATTAGCATATCTCCCAACATTTTGGAGCCCCAAAAAAACGGGACAAATAAGCTCCGCCCTGTTCAAGCTCTGCTCCCACCCCGTCCCCACTGTCCAACCGCACGGTGCAAAAATGACCCCTAGCCTGTGAGCGTGTGTGTTAGGGAATTAGACTGTAATGTAACAGAGGTTGAAGTACTGTTTAAAATTGTAAAGAGCTAATTAATATGATGTTAAAAAAACATATGTAAAATGATAATACTGATAATATGGTCGTACTATCTGACTGCCAAAATATCTAAGACATCCATTAATGTTCTTTGTGAAAGCAGGAAGTTTATCATGTAGATTTAAAAATAATACAAATAAAATAAATCTACATTAAGGAATTGCGTTGTTATTGTCTGTCCGATGTTTGATATTTTTAAGTACATTATAATTTACTTCTTTTGCACATTAAAATAGTAATTTTACATTGCAGGAACAAATGTAATAGCAATAGCAGTATACAATGCATTAGTGGAGTACATTACACAATGGACCAGAGCTTATGTCAGTGCATAAGCACTGTTGAATATGTTGTGACACATTTATCATCCTCACCTGCTTTCCTATTGCAGCACAGGCCAGTACCATCATCCTCTATGACAGTCTGCCCCACATGGCCGTTAGGCCACGCCCCTTTTGCGTAATTTTACTTTTTGCACATTTTAACATTTTTCTTTTCAATTTTTCGACTGGGTGCGCCACTGGGCTGGGGTGATACATGTATGCATAATATGTATATAATTGAAAAGATTAATTATTATATTATATATGTATTCTGATTAATTTTATATTAAAATTATAAGATAATTTATAAGATATTATTTTGTGCATTATAGTTATTACATCACAGATCATGTACACAGGAGTTCAATAATAGGGATCATGAAACTAGGAGACCTGGCCCCCAGACTTTATAAAAACCTTAGATTAACCCCTGATCTGCACTTCGCAGTAAAAGATCAAAGGAAAAATTTTGCGGGCATTTTTTTGCATTGCATATGTCCCAGCAGTCCCAATTTCAGCGGGACAGTCCTGCTTTCGGGAGACTGTCCCGCTGTCCCGCCCGCATTACAACTTGTCCCGAGAGAAGAGACAAAGTTGTTGTTTTTTTCCTGTTACTGTAGCCCGCGCAGTGCCGCATATGCGGCTAGGTTTTTTTTTTCTCTTTACAAGCAGTGGGGTAGATCCAGAACTACGTGTGCCGTACGTTAATTCGCGGAGCGTATTTTCGTGTGCGTAAATTCGTTACACTCCCCTCGGCACACCCCTTGCACGGACGTATTTTGTCAAGATACGCTTTCCAAACCCTACCTTAACTTTTTCAAACGTAACAGAGTACGTCCACGAACGGACGTACTGACTACGTGAACGTACGCAGCTTAGCACGCCCATACTGTACACTTTAAATACCACCCCCCGCCTACTTCACGTAAAACGCACGTATTGTTGACGAACGTAAAATTGGCACGCCCACACGTAAGTATTTACGTGACACATACGTGAATCTCTCATATGTTCACAATTACGCTACGTGAATGTGCGTATTTTCTATGGTGCGCATGCGCAGTGCATACGTAGCTGCGATTTTACGTCTCCGTCACGCGTAAAATCGCTGAAAAGCGTAGTTCTGGATCTGCCCCAGTATCGGTAATATAGGGCTCCTACGGAAGCCCTGTATGATCAAATCTGTTTCGGTCACTGTCATTCCCAGAAACAGATTTGGTCATACGGGGCTTCCATATCAGCCCTGTATAACCTACACTTCTTATTGGACACATGACTGCCGGGAGAGAGAGAGTGGGAGCCCGCGGAGGAAGGGAGCAGCGCACTGTCACAGGTAAGAGAGAGACTCATTAACCTCCCTCCCTTTCCCCACCTCCCTACTCTAACCTGAACGTAGTAACACTGGGGGACGCCCCTTCCAGCGTTACTATGCCACTGCTACGGACGCCCAATCCATGATTGGGCGTTGCCATAGCTACGCTGGGCAACATCTTACGCTGCTGGCCAGCGTAGTAATAGCGTAGGCCTGGATCAGGCCCCTGATCACTAGAACTATATTTCTATAAACACAAATTCACTCCATGCATACAGGTTATCCTCTTCATTTTCACAAAGCTCACATGGAGTAGTGTAGTATGTTTGGGGAAGGAGGGGCTTTCCTGTGGCAATGAGCAAGCCTTATGACACTGACTGTCCCCATGTCAGATCAGGATTCCTCTGCCATCTGAATCCCCCAAACCCATCCACATGGACTGTATCAGATTGGGAACAGGGTGTGTGTCATAAAGAAAGTGTATGATGAGTGCACTATGTTTGTGTGTGTGAGAGATGTTGAATCTGTGACATCAGGTACTATGTGTAAAAATAGAAAAGAAATCAGCGCTAGAAACCACAATATGCACAGATGAATAATTATCAACCTCCAGCAGCTCCTTTAAGGGGGACCAGCCCTTATAACAAAGAAAATATAATACAGAAAAAGAGCGCTAGGAGATGATGACAAACAGCAAATATTTATTATAAAAATCTTTATCGTAGAATTGCTGATCAATCAGCAATAATGCAGGATAAGTACATACACTAATATACAATAAACAATAAAAAATAGTAAAACTTATCTAAAAAACTAAGTGGCCACAGTTAAATGGAAATTTCAGAGCTCCGTCCTTATAGGTGCACCTATTTAATACTTGATAAATATCAGAATCAATCTTTCACAGCATTGTATTTAAGATAAGAAGCCAATGATTATTGGACAAGAAGCAAAAGTGTCCCAATTCGCTGAACTTGAATAAGGATGTAATGCAGACCTCATATAACTTCAAGCACTGTTGTAGCGGACCTCTTAATGCAACAATTAAATACTTTGGGCCTGATTCAGAGATGCGATTGCGAAAAGATCGCAAATATACGCACCTTTGCTAAGATCTTAGCAGGTTCCAGCCCACTGCATAAACAGACACTCCCCTTGCAAACAGCGGTGGATCTTAAACTTAGACCACCATTGACTTGCCTTAACTATACGCTGTCATTTGGGATCTTAAGTGACGTGGGAGCGTTCATTTAAGATCCTAAGTGTCAGTCCTCGCCCACTTTCCCTCATTTCCCTGCCTCCCCCCGCCCATTTCCATGCAAATCCTTAAGATCTTAAAGATTCGCAGCACTTAAGATCTTAAGTGCTTGCGTGCGATTCAGACTTACGCTCTTAGCGAACTTACGCTCCTAACCGCTACGTAAACGGCGTTGCACTATTACTACGCATGCGCAGTTTTGCGAATTTTCTAGGATCTTAAATATACGCACCTAAGTGCCGTGGAAATCGCATCTCTGAATCAGCCCCTTTGATATGAAAAACATTTCTTTCGATACAATGTATATAGCAAAAAGTCAGACCTCATATAGTTCCAAGCACTGTTGTAGCGGACCTCTTAGTGCAACAATTAAATACTTGGATATGGAAGACACTTCTTCCGATACAATATGTATAGCAAAAAGTCAAAACTGGCTGAGCCAGTAAATATTTACCACCTCGGTCTGTAGAGATGTCGCAGACCAACTAACAGGCGTACTCCGCTTCTGTCTGTGTGCAGACTAGCTGCATATGTAATGAGGTTCTCACTGTAGAAAGCCCAGTATGATGTCTCGGTTTGCACGGCTGCGGTGCTTGTAATAGCTCCAGTGAATTACCTTGGTCTTTATAAGATGTTGTCAATCAAATTAGCAGATATTTGTTTGTATCTCAGGGTCTTGGTGGAAAGAGATTAGTGCCTGTATACAGGCTAGCTGCATGTGTAGTGAGGTTCTCGCTGTGGGGAGTCCCAATATAAGATCTCAGTCTGTACGGCTGCGGTGCTTATAGTCGCTCCAGCGAATCTTGTTATAAATAAAGGTGATCCATAGATAATAGTCAATAAACAACAGATCAAAACGGGCAGAATATGGTCCGGAGCTCGTGGCACTGGCTCTTACGCGTTTCTCCTTTGCAGGTTTCTTCAGAGAGCAGATCCTATGTGTGTTTGCGCTAAAGAGAAGCTTTATTTTATTTTATATAATTTTTCTGGATCTTTCCTCTTATCTGCCCTCCATTTTGATATTATATGCCCATTATTTTTATTATATATTAATATATGTCATATTACTATATGATATAATATTACAATATATATTATTTATGGGCATATAATACATAATGGAGGGCAGATAACAAGATAGGTCCATTTTTATTTTCCTGTCACTCCTCTTGATGCAAGGTCTGAATCTATAAACTGCCGATGTGTGATGTGTGCTATCCTGTTACCTTCAACCGATTACATATGCAATAATAATTAACTATAATAAATACACCAACACCGATATTGGGAATTTTATAAATTTATTAATTTACCATTTAATTGTCAGTAGTTGCCACTAACCTGTTCCTAAGCGGAATCTCTTATATTAGCAAAATTTTTGATGGGGCCAAGAAAGCAAGCAACATGAATAATATAACATGACATATGGAAAACGTCATAATGGTCTTTAACGAAGCAACCTTAACATCGTCACTGAAATCCACACCTCCTTTAAGTGTTACACGAGACGGCCCACCCAGGCGGATCTATGACCTCAGGCATCTCCACCTCAAGCAGTCACATCAAAGATAGTTACCTCCTGTAGCTACCAGTCACACCGCTTATTGTGCTATACTCTACAACTGTATATAACAAATCAACTTGCTTTCCGCCCACACTACAATCAACCCCTTAAGTGGATCCAAATGTTATCATAATAACCAAAGGGAGAGAGGGTGGGCAATTTCCAGAAGAAAAAGAGCAGCTCTCCCCAGCCCTAACCAGTTTAAGAAACCTCTGGGGACCTCCCACCTACGACCCCAGGACCAATGGGAGAGGAAGTGAGTGGTACCATTAATCTCACCCCCACAGGGAGTTTAATTTGCTTCTGGTTAAATGAATTAACCCTCTGCTTCCCTAAACTGCCCATATGTGATGTGTGCTATCCTGTTACCTTCAACCGATTACATATGCAATAATAATTAACTATAATAAATACACCAACACCGATATTGGTAATTTTATACATTTATCAATTTATCATTTAATTGTTAGTAGTTGTCACTAACCTGTTCCTAAGCAGAACCTATTATATTAGCAAAATTTTGGATGGGGCCAGGAAAGCAAGCAACATGAATAATATAACATGACATATGTCATAACGGTCCTTAACGAAGCAACCTTAACACCGTCATTGAAATCCAGCAAAGTGCACTCCTCCAGCCTTCGGTTAAACATCTCCTTTAAGTGTTACGCGAGACCGCCCACCCAGGCCGATCTACGACCTCAGTCACCTCCACCTCAAGCAGTCACGTCAAAGATAGTTACCTCCTGTAGCTACCAGTCACAACGCTTTTTGCGCTAAACTCTACAACTGTAGATAACAAATCAACTTGCTTTCCGTCAAAGCTGGTTCCTTTAACCAGCACCGCCACCAAACCAACAACTTAACTAAAATAGAACTTGAAAAACATTCGTTTGACAAATGAACCCCATCTGGACGGTACAAATGATGCTCGTCATGACAAAACTGACTGTGGTGAATGACCTTACCACCATGGTGTGTCACAAAAACTTTTTGTGACCGATTAACCTTTCGTCTAACACTGCCGTGGCGATAATTTATTGTCCGAGTGCGGCCATACACAGTGTGGATAACAGCAAGCCACCAACTAAAACACAACAATAAGTTCCACAAAAGCCATTGGTGACATCAGGCTTACATCGCATTATACTGAAAAGCTATTCCAGCAAGGGCAGAACATATATTAGCTCGGGATCTACCACTCATATAGTGTCGCAGCACAAATTCATGGAGGGAATATTGCAGATCCCTGACCACCCCACCATGTGTCTCAGGGAACCCCAACCAGTCCCCCTAAGCTGCCTGATATTTCTTGAGGGTAGAGGGGCCAAAGACTGCTGCGCTAAGTCCTCTATGATAAGCCGACCACCTCCCAACCAGCGACAGCAAGCTGCACCAGTCTGCTCCACTTTAGGGGCGAGCTGATAAAATCTATTCCCAACCAGCCTAGAGAGCGCATCAGCCAATTCATTATCCAGCCCCGGGACATGCGCTGCCTTTAAGGTAATGTTATACTCCAGGCATCTTAAAACAGTTTGCCGGAGCAAACGTTTAACCGGAGGCGATGGCGCGCTCTGCTGTTGATGGCTTGAACCACTTCTAAATTACCACACTAGAAAATGACTTTGCGATTCTGAAATAGACGGACCCACAATTCCACAGCCATGGCAATAGGAAAGATCTCTAGCAGCACCAAGTTCGTAGTCAATCATTTTTATGTCAAGGGTCTGGCCAAACCCCTGTGCACCATTTGCTCTGGAAATACGCGTCGCAGCCGCCCCCCACCGCATCAGTCAGGAGCTGTAGCGCAATGCTGGACATGGGAGGGGAAACCCAGATTCGCACCCCATTGCGACCATACAGGAAGGAGTCCCAACCGCTTTAGCTCTCCAGATAGCGGGATCCATCTCGATACCAAGATATGACAAGCATGTGGCCGGACCCTCTGTTTTGTCCTGCACAATGGGGAAAAATAGGGCCTGTACTGAAAAATTAGGCGCTGGCAAGCTTCTGTGTTGGAAGGGTCTACCACCAGGAAATCATCCAGGTAGTGAGCCATACCACAATCACCCGTCCCAGCAACAATGCACCAATGTAGAAAGCTTCTCAATCTCTTAAAATAAGCACAAGACACTAAGCAGCACATTAGTAAGCATATATCCACAAAGTATGCATCCTAAACCCATGATACAAAACAATGAGGGGTGAAGAAGGGGTATACGGAATTCTGAATCATGTCAAATTTACCATAAGGGTAAAGGGACCAGCCGGCTGAACAGCAGCAAAGCCGACTCAAAGGATTGATATACAAATTGTGCACTTGTATCAGTTATGGCATCATGTACTGAGGCACCCGGTGGAAATGACATGTGCTCTATAAGGTGGAAATTACTCAGCGCTTTCTTAGGAACCACCCCAATTGGTGGCAAAACTAGATTAGGAATTGGGGGTGGGCGCCATATGCTTAAACGCATTTTGCTTCCCCACCTTCTCTTCTAGAACCTCTGGGAACTTAAAGGTGGATTCTAGATGATGCGGACAGGTCGTTGAAATTTACCCTGCGATGGGTAGGCGGAAGCCATCACAAAAAGCTCCGCAAAGGAAAGGATGCCTATAATAAGCCTGGGGGTACCGTGAGAGCCATTCTGCAATCTTATCTATATTAATTAGGGTTGGCGCCCTGCTTAGTTCCTGATTGCTGCCATGCCAATGAGGTTGACGCAGCAGACTTGTTGCAAGCCTTAGTGGTGTGCATCAGTCAGGAGCTGTAGCGCAATGCTGGACATGGGAGGGGAAACCCAGATTCGCACCCCATTGCGACCATACAGGAAGGAGTCCCAACCGCTTTAGCTCTCCAGATAGCGGGATCCATCTCGATACCAAGATATGACAAGCATGTGGCCGGACCCTCCATTTTGTCCTGCACAATGGGGACGCCTGGGGAGAAAAATAGGGCCTGTACTGAAAAATTAGGCGCTGGCAAGCTTCTGTGTTGGAAGGGCCCACCACCAGGAAATCATCCAGGTAGTGAGCCATCCCACGATCACCCGTCCCAGCAACAATGCACCAATGTAGAAAGCTTCTGAATGTCTTAAAATAAGCACAAGACACTAAGCAGCCCATTAGTAAGCATATATCCACAAAGTATGCATCCTAAACCCATGATACAAAACAACGAGGGGTGAAGAAGGGGTAGACGGAAGGCTGAATCACATCAAATTTACTATAAGGGCAAAGGGACCAGCCT
>WWET01001193.1:44523-71273 GCA_011038615.1 Limnodynastes dumerilii
GGAATGTCTAAAGGGGCATCTTCCTCCCGGGTTGCAAGTGGCATTGTTAAAGCAAAGCACTTTTCCTTTTCTGCTGCAGGGGCACCTCTGCGCCCTTTGGCCTGAAACTTCTTAGGCGCAGCAGCATCCACAGCTGGTTCCTGCAAAGTGTGCGGGACCTCGAGCTACAGCTCCACATCCTTTACCCCAACTGAATGTCATTTTCCCTCCTGCATTTAAGCGAAAGCGCTAAACGTAGCTAAGCCATGCTGGACCCATATTTATTAGCATGAATGTCCTGCACCACATGCACCTAGTGTATTAAACTTTTTGCTTTGCTTGGCCAAATTTCATGGTAAATTTCCATGAAGGTACCCCACGCCGAGAGCCAGTTATCAGAAACTCCGAAACTGGTCCACGGCTACTGTGCCCTTCTTCTGCACTGCAGATAGCGCTTATCGACTAACGGTCGTGAGGCAAAAATTATCTACATATTTGCCTTTCTTTATTCCGTCCCCGATGCGCAAGCGCATTCCACGGGCCATGGCAGTATAATCACGAAAACCTTGCTGCGATCCAGTTCAGGATGGGCAGCGGGGGCATCGGTTGACTTTTGGGCTTTTTTGAGGGCTCTTTGCGCAAATGTCTATCTATCACCTTTCCCAGACTACTAGACGGGCACCTTGACGCGTTGGATGAGAGGGACGTGACGGAGGAGTATGTGGACAGTGACGCAAAACGAGCCCCTTCTACCCGACACATTAGCGTCTGACTCACCGAGTGCTGGTTGACTCTTGCCTGGTTCCACATTAGCCTCTGCCACTCCTTGTTCAGGTTCAACACTCTCTGTTGTTACCCGAGTCTGGGATACCGAGGATCTCCTTTGGCTTTCCGATCCACTGCGACCACCGGAAGATGCCTGCGGAGCTGAAGAAGAGGCAGCATCAGCCCTTACACCCGCCAATTGCACCGCATCCCTGGCCTGTCTGGATCTACCATGCGCGGGGCAAGATGATGACCTGCATCGGTGCGGTATACCACTTAGAACGCTGTTACTGTACCAGGGGCATTTTAAGAAGTGTGGGGGGCTTTGTGCAGGATTTGTACATGTGCCCCCCCATTGCCTAAGGCCTCCAACTCCCCCCCAACGGCACCCCTCCCCTCCACCCCCCTGCACATAGAAAATGATAAACAAAAGCATATGAGTCGGCTGACTCATTTGTATACTTACTGTAAAAACATAGATTTTGGTGCAGAGTGTGTGCCATGGGGCCCCCTTTTCTGAGGGACCCGTGTACAGTGCACACCCTGCACCCATTATAGATACGCCTATGTACTGTGCTATATACATACATCCTCCCTCTTCCACTAGCACAAACTCTCAAACTCTCACTTCCCACCATGCTTTTGAAAAGCAATCAGTGTGGAAGTCTCATCCAGGGGTCTCTGATCCATGTTGAAAGTGCGGTGTGTCTGCATGCGTTGCGAGTCCCCGCTGCGAGCGCTTGCATTGCGAATTAGGGACAGACAAAAGATGCTTTTCGGCTGTCCCTATTTCAAATAGGCTGCATGGGATACTTAGGGTTAGGCTGTTGGGGGGGGTTAAGGATTAGGCTGTGGGGAGGGATTTAGGGTTAGACTGTGAGGGGGGGTAGACTTAGGGTTTGGGTTAGGGGGCAGGTTAGTAGAAACTTAGCTATTGGTCACCGTTTTCGGTGCTCCGGGGATTGATTGATATGCCTCATCGAGGCATAAGCAATCGATATCCCAGCCAGTTCGAAACTGGCTAGGAGCGAAGGACCCTTTCAAAATAGGGCCGTTCACTATGGGGACCCACACTCATCTGCATGCACTACTGCAAAATCCATACATCTGGTCAAGCTTCTCTTTTACAGAAGTCTAGATCCAGTCATTAAGGTGCAACCAGAATAAGGTTTATTTATAATAGCATTTTTATATGTTCATTGTGAAAACAACTTCAAGTTGTTTACTGCAATAAACTCTACTTGATCTTCACATTAATGAAGCAATTTATAAACATAACAGATGCGTGTTATATGTATTATTAGATTAAATAAGAAAACAAAAATATACTTTGCAAACACAACGCAGAGATTGTTTGTTTTTCTTAATTCTTACAAATAGTGATAGTTTAGGGGGCCTCTCTCCTTTCAGCATGTTTATTCAATATTACATTTATCCATAAAACCTTATAATAGGCAATAAAATAAAATAATGTAATATAGAACTACAGAGCCTTAGCCTGAAACCAGCAAAGTCCATATTTCTAGACCTTTCTTTAATTGGAAATATAATAAAGAAAAATAAATAAATACAGGATTTATGTAGTAGACTGCAAAACAAATAAATAAAGAAAAAAGAAATAAAACGCACAGACATATTAAATAACATTGAAAATACATGAAAGGAAAGATATTGCCTCTCTCCTAATATACTGTAAAACATTTAATCCCTGCTAAGGCAGTTTTATGTACTCTGGAGTGTAATATGTTTGTCATGTTCTGAAAAGTATGAAATAAACAAAAAAAAATAATCGGCCTGATTGAGACCACATAGCAGAGGCGGAACTAGTGAGTTGTGGGCCCAGGTGCAAAAAATATGCCTTAGCCCTGATGATAGCCCAGGTAACCCAGTGGAGTGCGTTGATGATGGTTGTGGGCCCTTGTATCAGCATGGGCCCTGGTGCAGTTGCATCCGTTGCTCCAATGGTAGTTCCCGTGATCTCACGTCTCCCATTTCACTACCATGTACTACCATGTACTACATGTCATGTACAGAATTTTAGATCCTTGTGTCCAGAACGAGGACAAGGAAAAGTTAAGACAGGGACACGTAAGCCAGCTAAGTTACGTGCGTGCGAGGGGCGTGCATTACACTTAGTAGAGCGTAACTTAGGTACACTTGTCTATGTAAAAACAACCTTAGGTCTAGTTCAGACTCCTGGATTTGAAGTGCCACCTTGTAGGACAGTTGTTCAAGCATACATAGTTCTGTACGCTAGAAGATCCATAGCGTGACATCTGGCTCGTTTGCGAACCACCAAAAAAGCACCTGACTTTCCTGGCGGCTTCTGGAATCAGTGTCCTTACCAAATCAGGACCAGGCTCAATGTTTTGAAGTAGCCTGGAATAAATTTTCGTCTGATATAATATTCTAATACAAAAAAAAGTTAAAAGAATAATATAGGTTGATATGATAAAGTGTGGTCCTTGTGTCCAAAACGAGGACAAGGAAAAGTTAAGACAGGGACACGTAAGCCAGCTAAGTTACGTGCCCGCCAGGGGCGTGCACTACACTTTGTAGAGCGTAACTTAGGTACACTTGTGTATGTAAAAACAACCTTAGGTCTGGTTCAGACTCCTGGATTTGAAGTGCCACCTTGTAGGACAGTTGTTCAAGCATACATAGTTCTGTACGCTAGAAGATCCATAGCGTGACATCTGGCTCGTTTGCTAACCTGACTTTCCTGGCGGCTTCTGGAATCAGTGTCATTACCCAATCAGGACCAGGCTCAATGTTTTGAAGTAGCGTCTGATATTATAGTCTAATACAAAAAAAGTTACAAGAATAATATAGGTTGATATGATAAAGTTTGGTGGGGGTGAGGCTGGGAGAGCATAACATCTCCTTCTCTCCTGTCCCTCCAGTCCTCGCTTAAATTAAGTTCTATACCAAGTGCTCATATATATACATATATTTAAATATGTGTGTTTGTGTGTAGATAAAAAAAAATACAAACACACAAAAATACACACATGTAAATAAATATATTTATAAAATTTAGCCCTGCTCATTAATCATAGTAAATTAAATGTATGGCTTTAATTGATCATTTGTTTATTCAAATATCTTAATGCTAAAAAAAATTACTTATCTTAATAAACTGGCAAACCTATATTTTCCATAATCCCTTTAATCAGAATGAAATGTTTGTGGAGACCCCTTTGTGTGTGTGGGGGCCTGGGGCGATGACCCCGATCGCCCTGTGGTTAATCCGGCCCTGTTAATGAGGATAAAGAACCTGATCCATACCTCTGTGCGTACATGGAGTGCCACGGACCTGCATAAACAGTGGACCTTCCCTGCAAATTGGCCTATTAATGTACAGCTCTCAGGAAAGTGTCGCTGATTGGATACCATTGCTGCAGAGCTCAGGTAAGTATCAGCTGGCCCCATCTGTCTCTGGGCCTGGGACAGTAATCCTGATGGTGGCCCAGCAGCTCAGTAATGGAAGGGGGCTGAGTAGGGTCCACCATGAGGCAGGGCAATCTCAATTACAACGAGAAGGGTGTACCCATAACTACATGATCCACCTTACCTAGAACCAAATTAATGCTTACACTACAACCTAGGAAAAAACAGGCTAGAACAACTTACATACAATGCTACAATGATAAACAAGGGAGGGAGGAAAAGCAACAATGAATAAGGCTGCACATCTGCTATGTATCACCTTTTATAGAAATATTAACCGGGTATAGGTCCCCACAAAGAATGGCCCTATTTCAATAGGGCCATTCTCTCCCAGCCAGTTTTGAATTGTCTGGAATATTGATTGCTTATGCCTGGTTTAGGCAAAGTAATTGATCCCCAGAGCACCGAACACAGTGCTCTGAAAGGTGAGCTTACAAATTAACCCCAACCCTTTCCCTAATTCTAACTCTAACCCTCCCCTTCCATTACCCTGACCCTAACCCTCCCTTCCCTGCAGCCTGACCCTAACCCTCCCTTCTCCCTAGCCTGACCCTAACCCTCCCTTCTCCCTAGCCTGACCCTAACCCTCCCTTCCCTGCAGCCTGACCATAACCCTCCCTTCTCTAACACTAAAAGTCCCCGGAGAGGTTACTCATCTCTCTGGAGATGTCAGCGGCGGGTCTGCAGTGGGTCCTGCGAAAATGAATGGGTGAGTATGACGATCGGCACACTCACCCATTCATAAAAAGAATCTAAAAAGGCTGCATATTCCAAATAGAGACAGCCGTAAAGGAACTTTCATCTGTCTCTATTTTTAAAAGCAGACTATCGCAGCAGGGAACACATACTATAATCCACACCCACTATACCTCACCCTCTGACAAAGATAATAAAATTTTGACAAAGGCCCAATTGGTCGCTCTCTCATTCCTAACTGGTACTCGGTTTTCTTACAGTGTTTTAACAACACGTAAGGACTCATTTGAGATCTACATAGCTTAATAATAACATGTGGTTTAAGGCACACACAAAATTAATGTACTTACATCTGTATTCATAGTCATACACATCTTGGGCCTGATCCAGGTGTCCGTCCAACACCTGAATGACGCGAGCTGCTTGTGGAAGTCGTGTGTCTGGTACGGATTGCGCATGCCCCGAGCAGATGTCTCCTAGCATACAGAACTCCCTTTCGTGAGCGTTCCTCAAAATCTGCATGCCCGCAAGTGGGTCGGGGATAGGAATGCAGATTAGGGTGAGAGGGCGGTGCTCGGATGGACGCAGATCTATGTGGAGAACTTAAGGTAGGGTTGTAGACACATAAGTGTCCAGAACTTCGTCCATGGCTTACACTACAACCTAGGAAAAAACAGGTTAGAACAACTTACATACAATACTACAATGATAAAAAAGGGAGGGAGGGAAAAGCAACAATGAATAAGGCTGCACATCTGCTCTGTATCACCTTTTATAGAAATATTAACCGGGTATAGGTCCCCGCAAAGAATGGCCCTATTTCAGTAGGGCCATTCTCTCCCAGCCAGTTTTGAATTGTCTGGAATATTGATTGCTTATGCCTGGTTGAGGCAAAGCAATTGATCCCCGGACCACCGAACACAGTGCTCTGAAAGGTGAGCTTACAAATTAACCCCAACCCTTTCCCTAATTCTCACTCTAACCCTCCCCTTCCATTATCCTGACCCTAACCCTCTCTTCCCTGCAGCCTAACCCTAACCCTCCCTTCTCCCTAGCCTGACCCTAACCCTCCCTTCCCTGCAGCCTGACCCTAACCCTCCCTTCTCCCTAGCCTGACCCTAACCCTCCCTTCCCTGCAGCCTGACCATAACCCTCCCTTCTCTAACACTAAAAGTCCCCGGAGAGGTTACTCATCTCTCTGGAGATGTCAGCGGCGGGTCTGCAGTGGGTCCTGCGAAAATGAATGGGTGAGTATGACGATCGGCACACTCACCCATTCATAAAAAGAATCTAAAAAGGCTGCATATTCCAAATAGAGACAGCCGTAAAGGAACTTTCATCTGTCTCTATTTTTAAAAGCAGACTATCGCAGCAGGGAACACATACTATAATCCACACCCACTATACCTCACCCTCTGACAAAGATAATAAAATTTTGACAAAGGCCCAATTGGTCGCTCTCTCATTCCTAACTGGTACTCGGTTTTCTTACAGTGTTTTAACAACACGTAAGGACTCATTTGAGATCTACATAGCTTAATAATAACATGTGGTTTAAGGCACACACAAAATTAATGTACTTACATCTGTATTCATAGTCATACACATCTTGGGCCTGATCCAGGTGTCCGTCCAACACCTGAATGACGCGAGCTGCTTGTGGAAGTCGTGTGTCTGGTACGGATTGCGCATGCCCCGAGCAGATGTCTCCTAGCATACAGAACTCCCTTTCGTGAGCGTTCCTCAAAATCTGCATGCCCGCAAGTGGGTCGGGGATAGGAATGCAGATTAGGGTGAGAGGGCGGTGCTCGGATGGACGCAGATCTATGTGGAGAACTTAAGGTAGGGTTGTAGACACATAAGTGTCCAGAACTTCGTCCATGAGAGGAGAGGGACAGGGGAGGTCACACCCTGTGCGCACTTACAGACCGCCGTGCATATGGATCACGCACAGAGGTCTGAATCAGGTCCCTTATTTATAAAGCTCCTCCAGTATTCATTGTGTGTGCAGAAACATCGGCCCTGATTAAGAAGCTCCGGCTTCTTATGTGCATAATTTTGTGAATGTAGCTACTGTGCATGTGCAGTACATTGACGCAATCTACGAAACAGTTAGGTACGCAGATTGCCTCCGTGCCTCTTTGAGTAGTTTACTGAGAAAAAGGCGGTGTAATCGGTGTAATGCCGCCTCGGGGTGTGTTTAGTTAGGAGTGGGAGGGGGAGGGATTTAGAGTAGCCGGGGAGGCGGGAAGGCAATGTCCATGCGTAGTTTGCTTCTTAAGAAGGAAACTATGCACGGTAAGATGAGGTAGCCACACTCTTAAGTGCCATAAGGTACCCAAAAATGGGGGCGTGTAAGGGGCTGAATGAGCTGTTCTGTCCGCACCTAACTCACTCTTAAGTGTGAACACAGTCCATCGTTATACAGCAAGTAAGGTGTATATATGAAAAGAATAAATGACTTGTTATTGTTTGATCCCATATTAAACTGTGTTTTTATATCTCTCTGTTTCATTTCATGTGTTCTTTGAGGTGCTCTGAACTGTCTCTTAGTTACTTAACATTCTGAGGAACAGTTAAAAAAATAAATAAATATATTCCAGGAAGTTTGTGGCCTTTAACAGTGGTTTTCTCAAAAGACCTTTCAGAAGGTTCTGTCTTTCTGGTAGTCTGTCACAAAGGAAAATTTACATTTTCCGAGATGCTGAACATATTTAGAGAAAAGGGCAGACATAGAAACTGCTTTATTGACTTCTGTGAACAAAACTAACCATGACATTTAATTTAAAGCCGCCTGTGTTTGTATTTATCTACTTAAAATTGTTCAAGTTCACAATAATTAAACTTATAACAATTGCAATAATAAGTATTGAAAACTTTCCAGAAGTTCTAGTAAATTATATGAAAATATTCAAAATGCCCAGAAATATACAATAATACAAGGAGGACGACAAATCATGGGTCGTATTCACAGATCCGTTTTCACGGGGAGCTGCGTGCGTATTTTTAGGATCGAATCAACTGCGCATACATAGTAATTTTATTTACGTATATTGCGTAGACTATACGCATGTGGGTGCTGAACAGACGTGAATTGCACTTGGGTACATACGCACGGATTTCCGACGTAAAAATACACACGTGGAAATTTACATTAAAGTGGGTGGAGGACGCATTTAAATGATAAACAATCGCACGTACGGATGACATATAAGCTCGTAAGTACACAAGTAAAGAACAGAGTGTTCTCTGGACTCGTAAGTCCCCGACAGCATGTCCAGGAGAGGGGAGTGTCGAGGGTGTTGGTGGGTGTTACCTTGCTACTTGCGTGCGTATAATTGCATACTTTTAAAAAACAGATCTCTGAATCCGGCCAAATGTTTTTGAACCCCTTGTAATTAGGAATGCAGTTGCTAATCCTGTTAGTTCTATTTCAACTATGATCAAACCGCCAGTTTAATGGTAATTCAAAAATGATTGACACATAGAACATTGCTATTGGGAACGGGTACCTATTTACAGCTGTTCTCAATAGTGATAGGCTACGGCAGAGAATAGTGTTAGGCATGGAGAAGGGATGGTTAGAGTTAGGCTTCAAGAAGGAAAGGTTTGGCAGAAGGTTAGAGTTAGGCTGCGGATCATGAACATTGAGGGTTTGGACTCATGAAGAGGAAGGTTAGGGTTAGGCTGTGGGAAACAGAGAGTTAAGTTGGGTGCGCACTGGGGCTTTTCAGCAGATAATCTTTATAATCACACAGTCGAAAGAACGTTTCACCAGATATCTTAGCCGCGTGTACTGTCCAAAGATATCCTAATAGACAGAGTAAACACTTGCAAAAAGCAAAAGATATTTTTCCACCTTTGATCTGACATATTAGGAGCTCATAAAGATTCAAGCAAAAGATCACACACTGTTTAAAAGATCTTTGGACACTGGTAAGATATCTGCTGAAACAGTCTTTTGATTGGTTGATTGGAAAGATTATCTTTTGAAAAAGCCACAGTGTGTATCCAGTCTTAAGGTTAGGGGAAGGGTTAAGGGCAGGGCAAGGAAAGAAGTTCTTTCCTGTCAGCTTATCACTCTTCACGAATACGGTAGTTGCAACACCGGCGCTGTCCAAAATGGAGACTGTCAGCTATTGCTGGCAGTTGACATTCAACTGTCGGATGATGGTCTATCGCAAAAGAGATGATCGTACCGGCAAATCGCACGCCTGTAATTGTGTAGTTTTTGCATAAGTGTTGGAATTGTAATCATCAGTCATAATATTCTTTACTTTTAAACTTCTACTTTATATACACTAATTATCTGAAAGAGCCGCGACAACTCTATAGTAAAAGTAAAAATTAAGTTCATATAAGCTACGTCAATATGGCAAATGGGTCTATGAACATTTAAATATAGACCTATTAGTGTGATCTAGGGTTAACTATTAATGTACACTGTCTAGAATCAGTAATGAGCTGCAAAACTTTTCTCAAAGTTCTTTGGTCTAATTTATTACCCATCAAATACTTATTTTAAATATCATGTAGTCAATTGAAAAATATGATTAATTTCCTTTGAATGTTAAATCAAATCTACATATAGATGTAGTTTGACATGATAAAAGAGTCTGCATGTGGTATTCATGAAATGGAGAAAAAAAAAAGATTCTAAAAATGAGATATTGGAATTATTAAAGCCATAAAATGGATAACATTGTTTATATGAAAAACCGAATCAACTTCACAGTTTAAAGAGTTTCAGATAGTTAAGTTCTCAAAAAGTTAATGTTCAAGGGCTGGATCCAGACTTAAGTAAGTGCTTGAAATGAGTTACTCCTGGGCTAAACCATGTTGATTTTAGGGGGAGTCAAGTTAATTGTATTCTTTGCATGCAGGGATATATCTTTGAATTGCTTGCTGTACACAGATACTGACCAGCTTTACTATTACACTGTTATTTAGACTTGGGATAGGAAACATCACCTCTCAACTCTAATAGACTTGGGATAGGAAACATCCCCTCTCAACACTAATACTGTTTGCAACAGAATAAATATGACTCCCCTGCAATCAACATGGTTTAGCCCAGGAGTAACTCATTTGAAGAACTTACTAAAGTCTGGATCCAGCCCCAAGTGTACAAGAGGTACAAGAGGCAGTGCCTTGCACATACTTTACATACATTTGCTGGAACACTGCATACTCTCCAACATTTTTTATGAAAAATCGGTACACACGGGGGGGCGTATCCTTGAGGGAGGCGTGGTTTGCCCTGTGAAGGGGTGTGGCCTTAATCTGCTCTCATTTGCATGTATGATAAGACGTAAAATCTCATTTTTCACCTTCATCATATATGCTAAGAACTCACAGGAGAGGGTCTTGTCAATGTAGCAGCTCTGCTATAGTGATCACATGCTGTAGGACTGGAAGGTGAGTATAAGGAGGAGGAAACTACTGGAAAAAAATCTGGTACAGGAGCCCTTTTAGCTGGTACAGACCATTATAAATTGGTGCTGTACCTATATAATAGTTACAGTAGGAGGGTATGACACTGTCAAGTCCAAGACACAAGTAAGGATGGGAATAATAAAATATGTGAAGCACAAACTGAGAACTTCTGTCCATTTTTGGATGATGACAGAGCCGGATTAAGCACACCTGGAGGACTCCCACAAAGCTTGGCCACTGAGTCCTGCTGTGCTGCGCTGTTCCTTTCCTGAACCTCAGGCATGCAACAGCGCGATGTCTGTTTCGGATGCTGTATATCTTTCAGTGAGGAAGCAGCATTACAAACAGAAGAGGGAAAAAAAAGATAAGATTTACGGTATGTTAACATGGATTAAAGCATCTCAGGTAAGACAAGGGGGCTGGATCAAAGACACGGAAGGGGCAGTGAGTTGAAAAGAGGTAGTGGGGAAGACTAGAGGGAATGCAGAAAGAGGGTGCTGAAAAAGGGAAGGGATACAGAAGAAAAGCATTTTGGATACAGAGGAGGACAAAGGGATTAAGAGACTATAGGTGGATTTTGTGGACATATCTGTGGGGATAAAGGGAATAAGGGTAGTGGAATAGTGGTAGAATCTATTATATTTTTCCATTACTATAAAATATATTATTTTTTTTAATGTTTAAAATAAAAATGTTCACGGTGTCATACATAATCTTTAAAAATAAGATGTTCACTGTGTCATACATAAGTAAAATATTTTTCAACCAGTTCCCAGTGCAATGAATTTAGAATTACTGTTGTGCCCAGTTAAACCTCTCCCAAAAAATGGTGAAAAGTGTGCCATACAGGTTGAGAAACTGCATGGCAGGTCCATCTACTGGGGAATGTTGAAATAGGGTTCAGAAATCATTAAAACTTTGTTTTCTTGCAATTTAGCAGCTACCAGCTTCCTGCAGAGATCAGACAATGGAGCTGACTTCCCCCATTCAATGTCCCTAAGAGTGTATAACTCCTGTAAATTGAAGGAGCGATGTCAGCTCCATTGTATTATCTCTGCAGGAAGCCAGCCCCTACTGAATGGTAAATAAACAAAGTTTTAATGATTTATTAATGGGCTGCAATCTAGCTTCCCCACCATGTCTCGAAACAAGCATCATGGCAGAGAAAGTTTTATCTGGGCCCAGTTGGAAATCTAATTTTTTTTTTTTATGTATTTGCAAAACCATACTGTTTATATGAACTATTAATTAATTTATGAATTATTTATTAAACTAATTTACTTTAGATTGTATTGGCAGGGGCCCCTACAATTTGCTTGCCCTGGGACTTCCATGAACCTTAATCCCAGCCCTGGATGAAGAACTTTGCAGCAGCTTAAGAAAAACATAATCTGCCATGTCACTGAGTAAAAGGCAAAAAACTAAAACACATTTCTCTATTAAGAATTACATTTAACTTAAGCATGCATGGCTTTGCATGTAATACATCCTCCACTGAGCACAGGTGCATAACGACATACAGAGAGACTCTTTTAAATCTGTTAGCTCAAGCAGTAAACAATTATTAGTGAATTGGAAGTTATACCCGTCAATTTGGAAAATAACATAATATTTAGGGTAAGTCTACCATGCATTAAAATTGCACACAGCACTCAGACAATATTGGCATTTACGGTTGTTGGAAAGGTTTTATAAAGAATATACAGCAGGGTCATGCAAACACTGCACAAGACGAGATTTGTGTTTTGTTTGATAGTAAATGACCTTTATTTCATGGTAAAATGAAGTCGTTTTTGGAGCGTGCATTGTCATAAAAAAACACAGGAAAAATCAAATGTTTTGCGCACTGATCAGAAGCAATCCTTTATCTAACAGGGTTACAGATGCGGATGTGGTTTGCATCTACAATTGTCTTTTTTCCAAACAGGGCAATTGCCGGCAGCCATCATTCAAGAAAGTGGCAGAGATGTGACTCCTGGAGTTGCGATGATTCATCCACTGACAGGTAAGTGTTTTTATCTAAGTTAAATAACATCAGTTAGTTAGTGACCTCTCCGGGGATGATAACCCCAAATAGATCAATGTATTATCATTATCAATATTATCCCAAGGAGGTGCTACCAAATACGGTTAATAGAGATATAGGACCGTGTTCACAGATGCGGTCCGCCCTATCGTACGGAGTTATGTAGACCAGATTCACAGATGTGTGTGTATAAAGTACGCAAATATAGGCACGTATGTGGCAAGGCAACACCCAGGACACTCCCCTTTTTGGTGACTTACACATCTATAGGGCAACCTTAACTCTACGTGTGTAGTTACTTGCGAAAGTTCCTTACGTATGTGTGTACATTACTAATCGTGCCCTCAAAGTCACTGGAAATAATGACTCCTAGATCCCTTTCCTCCTCGGTAGATTCTAATGTAATGCCATCATCACTAGTTAGCTAACTAACATCAGTTAGTTAGTGACCTCTCTGGGGATGATAACCTCAAATAGATCAATGTATTATCATTATGATCAATATTATCCCAAGGAGGTGCTACCAAATACGGTTATTAGAGATATAGGACTGTGTTCACAGATGCGGTCCGTCCTATCGTACGGAGTTATGTAGACCAGATTAACAGATGCGTGTGTATAAAGTACGCAAATATAGGCATGTATGTGGCAAGGCAACACCCAGGACACTCCCCTTTTTGGTGACTTACACATCTATAGGGCAACCTTAACTCTACGTGTGTAGTTACGTGCGAAAGTTCCTTACGTACGTGTGTACATTACTAATCGTGCCCTCAAAAGGCCATTTAAATGCCTCCATCCGCCCACTTTCATGTTACTTTGCACGTACAGAAGACAGCCACGCCCCCGTACGTATGTCACTATGCGCCATGCAGTATTCCGTGCCTAATGGACTTCCGTGCCTAAATCCTACGTAACTTGCATGAAAAAAGTAACTTCACATGCGCAGTTAATCCGATCCTAAAAACACGCACGCAAAAACAAACCAAATCGTATCTGTGAATCCGGTCCATGATGAGTAACATCTGCTATGCGCATGCATTCCCACAGACAGACTTACGCATGCCGCATGTATAAATTGGCTGTCGTTATTAAGTCTGGGTCAGGCGCTAAGTCTGGATCAAAGTTTCAAAACTCTAATGTTCATTTTTTAAACAAAAGTGAAGAAAGTAATTTTTTTTACATTAATAGATGATGCTGGAACATATGTTGTATCATGTAATTTCATCTACCATATCTTATGCAGATATTATACAGTTATGTATTTCTATTCCCAGATACGCAAAAATGCCAGATGCTAAGATATAACGGACTCTGTCGGTGGTATCAGGATTGTTGAACAACCTAGAAAATAATAACTCTGAGCAGGGACTTTGCTATTTTAAAATATTACTTTTGTCACACTGCCAGTCCAACCTTTAACCCAAAATCTCATTCTAAATGCGAAACAAGTGGCTTTCAGGTAAGTTCTCTCAATCAATAAACCCTGTATGATGAAGACCGGTAGAACTTCTCTATTATGGCTTTTGTTCAGATTCTTTTAATGCATTGTTATTTAATGACCTATTGTTCTGTCTTTTATACACTTTCACTGATTGTCGCTTCCTGTGAATTCACAATGTATATACAAAACGGTTAGAAAGATTAAAAGAGAAAAATCCTGGACGATATCCAAGTAGTAATAAAAAACCTGTATAAATGAAGAATAATTTCAAAATGATCGATGTTAAATATCAATAGACGGTGACGTAAAACCGCTATTTTGTATGTACTGCACATACGAGTGGCAGATGTTACGCCACGTAACTCAGAATGTACGTACCAGCCTCATATCAACAGCATAACTACGAACGAAGCGACATGACAGCCATATGACACCCGTAATTACGCTTCGGAGGCGGGGTGAGGCATTTAAATCGTACAGTATGGGCGTGCTTAGACACTTAAGTACATGAAGCCTTTACGTACGTCAATAGATACACTTTGAAAAGTTATGGTAGGGTTTGGTAAGCGTAAAATGGCCAAAGTACGTACGAGCGAGGGGTGTGCCTAGGGGAGTGCATAGAAAATACGCGAGCGTAAACACACTACGCGATGAAATGTAATGGAAACGTAGGTCTGGATCTGGCCCAAGGTTTTGAGTACATAATGGGTTAAAAACATAGGACTCGCCCCAGATTTAAGTAATGAGGGAGACATTAACTCTTTGCGGACAGAAACACCTGCATTTCATGATCTTGCGAATAGTGCTCGGGATCCAGCCTTCGGTGCTGGAAGCCTTTCTGATGTTTGGGCGGAAGAGGGCAGGATGCAAGGATGAGGAGGAGTAAGGTCTTGGAGGGTGGTGGATAGTGTAATAGGCTGTGGTAGATGATTCCAGTGCAGAGGGGCAGCATGGGAGAAGTCTTGGATGTGGGAATGACTGGTGGTTATCAGTTGGGAGGTGAGTCACTGATGAAAAGGGGCAGCATGGGAGAAGTCTTGGATGTGGGAATGAGTGGTGGTTATCAGTTAGGAGGTGAGTCACTGATGAAGAGGGGCAGCATGGGAGAAGTCTTGGATGTGGGAATGAGTGGTGGTTATCAGTTGGGAGATGAGGCACTGATTGCTTGGAGATCAGAAAAGTCTGAATCTAGACGATAATTACTAAAAGATAACAAAGAGCCGGATCCAGATTTCCATAAAAAGGATGTTTTCAGATTGAAAATTCTTGCATTATGTGACAGCAAGGATGACGCCCAAGCAATAGACTTAATGAATGGAGGTGATAACTGAGCTTTTCATTCAGCCCAACTTCATTCATGATCCATGGATGTACAATATGTCGGAATAAAGTTATCATTTGTTATTTTTCCAATGGGAAATATACTTGTTCCAAATACATGTACATTTGGGATACAAATCTTAAGCCAGCACAGAAATAATAAACATTCACCATTTGCAACTTAGTATCCAAAAGCAAGTCCGTATTTATAATCAGCATATGAAATCTCACAATCAGGTGAAAATAGCGCCAAAACATATAGCACTCAAAATAAGTGAAAAATCAACAAATCAAAAATCAAAAAAGAAATCAAAGAACAGAGCCACCATGTATAACTAGGGACTGCAGATTGCCGGTAATATATATATGTGTTAATCAACTGTTCTGTGTTTGCATGGTGACCCTTTTATAAATAGAAATTAATTTAGCAGTTTACTGACCCGGTTAATGAAGGTCTGGACAGCTTCAACTATAGGGAAAAACTTGAATCCCACAGAGGTAAACACATCTAAGCTCAAAAGCTAATTGTATTATTATACAAAACACTTTTTGTCACTTTATATTGAATATGGTGAAAAAAGGGACATCATGGAAAACACACATTCGATTGGACAAAGACTTTATCACTGAATGCTTATATATCATTAAATATCCTTGTCATGCATGTCAATGGGCCTTATCAAGAACTACGCATCGGAGCGAATTTACGCGTGGCTGAGACGTAAAATCGCTATTTTGTATGCATGCGCACCATAGAAAATACGCGCATTAACGTACCGGAATTGTGAACGTATGGGCCATTCATGTATGTGTCACGTAAATACTTACGTGTGCGCGTGCCGATTTTTTACGTTACTCCAAATTACGTGTGAAATACGTGAAGTAGGCGGGGGGTTATATTTAAAGTGTACAGTATGGTCGTGCTTAGCTGCGTAAATTCGTTCAGCCCATAAGTACGTGTGCGTATGACTGCGGTTACGTTAGAAAAAGTCAAGGTAGGGTTTGGAAAGCGTATCTTGACAAAATACGTCCGTGCAAGGGCTGTGCCGAGGGGAGTGTAGCGAATTTACGCGCACAAAAATACGCTCCGCGAATAAACGTACGGCAAACGTAGTTCTGGATCTACCCCAATGTTATATAGATTTAAAGAAATTTTAATTTAATTTAATTTTAGATTATATATTTTCTTTGTAAGTATTATGAGAGAAATTGGCCTAAAAGTATCAAGTCATATATACTGTCCATAAATAACCAAAAAATACCGTAACATATAGGTGCATATGTGTCAAACAAACATCTTTTATTATTTTATTGTACAGCAGAAAATATTAAAACTAGTAGCTAAATTATACAACTATTAGCTGCATTTTAAAACAATTAGTGTCAGTATTTAATATTAATACACAATGGCAGAATCTGAATAGAACAGGAACCGTCTCTCTGATGAATTCTGTTACTCAAATTTGTTACTCTGTATGCACCTTGGACAAAGCGTACAGCAAAACACGCGTAGGTCTTCAATCCAGCATTAAGCCACAAGACATCTCTCCAAGATACTGCTTCAAAGGCCCTGCTCTGGTCTCAACAAAGAATGATCTACATGCATTGCGGTCATAAAGAGTAAGGCAGCCGATCCAGGGAGTGAAGATCCACGTGAGATGTCTGTATTGTTTTTTCATGTTTTATTTTTATTTCTAAGAATAGGGACAGTTTGTGACTGATAACTATTCACTATTGTTGCCATGAGACTTGTATATTACAACTACTTGAACTAAAACACCAGAATGAACTTTTGCTATCTGATAGGCCAGAGTTACCGGATGAGCAGTAATCTCTGCAGAGGGCAGGGGAACTCGTATGTATGAGCTATTCCCTTGCAGTTATTAGTCCGGATTCAGTTACGTAGTTTTCGTCTTACATACGTTGTTTTAAGAATTGAACTACTACGCATGCTTAGTATCTTATCTATGCTATCTACATAACATTTCTGTACCACGCTTATGCAATCTACGTACAGAAATGGTATGTAGATAGCGTAAATTAACTACTACGCATGCGTAGTAGCTCAATTCTTAAAACAACGTACGTAAGACGAAAACTACGTAACTGTGAATCCGGACCATTGACACAAATTATTTAAGCGTTTGGATTCACATTGGGTATAGATTCATCCTTTCAAGCACTTGCTACAATTAATGTAAAGTATATACTCAAATACAGCGCTATCAATATACCATTACAGTATATTAAAATGTATAATTACCAACTACATGTTGGCATTAATGAAGTAGGTACCGATAAGTTATAAATTAAAATTGATATTTATTCACATACAATAAATAATTGAATAATTAAAAATAGGTTAAAACCCACGTGGATCCTCTGATTTTGTTTATATAGTAGAGCACTAAATAATTATAGTATATTCAATGACGCACAATGTTCCGTTTGTTGTATAAGTGATATAAAGGAAAAACTTCCGTAACATATGTCTGTTGGTAACTCACGCTCTAAGCACCCCCGCACAGTCCTGCTATAGATCGTAATGATGATACCTGGTGTCCGCTTGGGTCTCCTGCTTACCCACCGCTCGGAGGGCTATGTTGTCCGCTAGCGTTGATACCCTGCTTCCAGGTGTCCACTTATTAGGCGATGCGTGGCTCCCGTTAGGGGCTCTGCTGATATGTTGCCCGTGGATTAATAGTCCAGTGTGCAGGTCCAGTGCGCGTGTTGGTTTGTAAGTAGGTTGAAGTAATTTCCTCCCTCTGATGGGTGGCCAGCCAGTTAGTGGACCGACCTGTCTCAGCTAATAAAGTTTAGCCAGTATGTAGAGATGGTCAGCGTCCTCGTGTGTTCTCGTTGTCTAGGTTTTCATTTAATGAGGATCTGACAACATTTATCGATAAGCTATATATAAATTTATATATATATATATATATTGATTTTATCAATATTTTTTCTTCATCTTATATTGATTAACAGGACTTTGAATTCTTGTGATTCTGCTTATGTTCCTTTATATCTATTCATTTGATAGTATACACTTAGTTGATTTGGTTTTAAGTTATTTAGATTATTATTACAGCGCTACCTCCTCTCAGTATTCTATTTGAAACTAATCTACGTACCGGTTCGCTATGTAGATTGCCTCCGTGCGGTCTTTAAAGGTTAAAGGTATTTTAGGTATAGAGAAGTGGCGTAATGCCGCCTCGTGGAGGGATTAGGTAGAAGTAGGAGGGGGGGATTTAGATCAGCCGGGAAGGGCAGGGGGGAGGTGGGGAGAAGCAATGTAAGTGTAGACATTGCATGGATTGTTAAGGTAGCCCTATGGTATTTTGTATTTGTGGGCTAAAAGGGGGGGCGGGATGGGGGCAGGATGGGTTAGTTAGGGGCGCGCCTGTCCGCACCTAACTCTCACCGGATTTGTAAATACGGTCCTTCATGCATACATTTGTGATTTTTCTTGTGTCTTTTGTGACTTAATTCATACAGTAGTTGTGAATAATTGTTTATTAAAAGCAGACAGGCAAATTTAAATTCAATTTTTGGCCCATTTTACTGAAATGTGAAGGCTGTTATCCTGTGTTAATTATCATTTTCATTAGTAGTTATACCAGGATGGCAGATACAAATCAGTTCACCTAAAGAAGATGTCTTAGCGTTTTTCTCAACTGCACCTATTTTATATGTAGCCTAGTGACGCGCTGCCTTTTTGGTTGCAAGGTGTCTAGACTGACAACGTAAAACGAGCGCCCAGGCGACCATCTGACTGAACGCCCGCCCCTCGAGCGAATATTTCGCTCACAATACGACCGCTATTCGCTCATGACGTCCAGGCGACCGGAAGCTGTCATACTGGGCATGCGCGGTGCGAATTTTTACACGAATTTTCGCTTACGATGAGCGTACGCTCGCTTGCGGTCGTAGCTCTGGATCAGGCCCTATGTGTGTGTATGGAGTGCTTTGTGTGTATGGAGTGCACTGTGTGTGTGTATGTAGTCTACTGTGTATTTGTGAGTATGAAGTGTGTGTGAGTATATCTGGAATACATTGTGTGTGTGTATGTATATGGGATGCACAATGTGTATTTTTCTGGAGTGCTGTGTGTGTGTGTGTATGCAAAGCCGCCGAGGGAGGGGGAATGCCCGTCATGGGCCTGCACTATTGCTGATTTAATTTATTATTATTATTAATTTGGAAATGCTGGGGCTGCCTTTATGGAAATAGTAGCAGCAGCTGGCTCTATACTGCAGGGGTTTAGGGCTGCAATAGCAGGATTGCCATTGCTTGACGTCTATGATCCACCTATGAGCAGCTATACTATGCTGTACATAGGCAGATCAGAAATGTCAATCAGTGACAATAAGAGAGCTAGACAGATGGGGATGGGGGAGGTTAGAGAGAATGCAGAGTGAATTGGCTGGAATAGGGAAGGGATACAGGGACAGGACAGAGACTGGGAAGAGGGATGGGGGAGATTGGGGGGGAATGCAGAGAGAGGGTGCTGGGATAGAGAGAATATTTTGTGGATAGACTGTGTGTGACAGTTATGTGTAGTTGTGGGAGTGTGTGTGTGTGTCAGTCATGGTTTGTGCTTTCTTCTGTTTTGCATAATGCAAGTAAATTGCGCTGTCCCAGGATTGCGGACCAGATGCGTCAGAAGAAGGGAATGAGCCCATCAAAATCCAGTATAAGGTAGGTTCATAGTTTAATTTTTGTATATAATTCATGCAGTTTTGTATTTGTGGACTGTGCACCTTGTGTGTGTATATATGTATATGAAGTGCACTGTGTGTGTGTATATGTATAGGAGTGCACTGTTTGTGTGTGTATGTGTGTATATATATGTATATGGAGTGCACTGTGTGTGTGTATATGTATAGAAGTGCACTGTGTGTGTGTATGTGTGTGTGTATATGTATATGGAGTGCACTGTGTGTGTGTATATGTATAGGAGTGCACTGTGTGTGTGTGTGTCTGTGTGTGTGTGTGTGTGTGTGTGTATGGAGTGCACTGTGTCTGTATATTTATATGGTGTGTACTGTGTGTGTGTGTTTATGTATGTGGGGTGCACTGTGTGTGAGAGAAATATATAATATATTATAGAAAAAACTAGTAAGCACTATATTAGATAATAAAAGTAAAATGCAGTGCACAAATGAAATAAATTAAAGTTGCCCCAGTTATTACAATATAATAATATATCTTTATTAAATTAAATCATAATACCATAAAACATATACTCATAAAACATTGACAGTCCTGTACTATATAGAAACACCCAATTTGTAGATGAAAAGACAAACAGTAGAAGGATGAACTCATACAATGCTCCTGGAAAGATGTCTCACATATATGATATAAGCTCACTGGTATCCCACACTCTTGATACCTCCAGTACAAGACCTACTTAACAGTTTACCTACAAATACTCGGGGTGCGGCCCATCGGATGTTTAACAATTTATAGTTTAGGGCAGGGACTAAGGGACAAATATAACTGTGCTTGCCCCGCCTACTTTCTGGTTAGTCCCTCCTAGTTTATTTGGTCCCGCCCACAGGAGGCCTCTTCCAGAATTTTTTCCAGGACCACTATATTTTCCCAATCTGCCTGACTGCTATCATATCGTCCAAGAAAACAGAAAAATAAAAACGATTCTCGGGAAATTCAATTATTCAGACTATTATTGTAAGCGTTATATTTCTCATTTCTAAAAACTGATGATCACGCTAAAAATTAACCTCCATTTGATAAATTTATGAAGATTATAAAAAAATAATAACAAAATATAAATTAGAAATGTATTTAAAACAGAAACTTTTAAAAACAAATTAATAAACATGTTTTTGCAAATATTTGGCTGTACAGTAAAGAAACAAACAGAACACAGAAACCTGGGGATTTTTTAAAACTGGGCCAATTTTCTCAGTTTTCACTATTATTTCTCCCCACGGGATTTATCTAATGATAGCAGTCACAATAAAAATTACCCTGTAAAGGGGTCTTTATGGTATGAGTGCATTTATTTTCAATATGCCATATGATATGGCAAAAGCAGGCTACACATATAATTTTAAATGCTATTTGCATTAATTAGGAGCATTTTTGGTCTTCCTTGGGAGAGAGATTTTCTTTCTGTTAAACATCTATAAGCACATGCTCACAGTATGGTATAAACAGCAACATTTGTATGGACAGCAGTTGCCATCCTGAGAATTACAAATGCAAGCTTTTATGTCTATAATTTGTGTGTGTGTGTGTGTGTGTGTGTGTGTGTGTATGTATGTGTATATGTATGTGTGTATATATATATATATATATTTTTTTTTTTATATATATGTATATATATATATATATATATATATATATATATATATATATATATATCCATTTATAAAGGATACAATGTAAATAAACAGTTAGAGATTTATTCTAGAATACAATAAATGTAAATACTGGTACCATAAAATATCAGCACATTAAAAATCAGTATAGTATACAGCAGATACTGATGGAGCAATCAGTAAAGATCCTATAAACCACAAATACAGGGAATCAATCCACACTGCTCACAGACTAGTCAAATGTGTCAAATGCAGCTATAGCAGGCATACGAAGAGTTACTTATAGTATAGAAAGCCCATAGTAGGCACATCTAAGAGCATATGGGGTAATATGCAATGTTGGTATAAGTGGCCACAGATGAATAGCATCTGTATCATTGTCAAAATGCTCTGCAAATAGAAAATTGCTATTGGGAACGGGTACCTAATCTGACCCGTTTCCAATAGCGACAGGCTGCAGCGGCGGCATAGGGTTAGGGCTTAAAGCTACTGTGGCTTCAGCAGGTATAAGGAGATGGTTAGGGTTAGGCTAAGGCAGGGAATCATCTAGGGTTGGTGACCTGATTTAACAGAAGAACTTCTCTGTGCATTGGCCCTCTACTAAACAACCCTGAGCAGCAATTATCGGAGGCAAGATACCATCGATACCTACTGCTGCAGAGCTAGGTATCAGTGGGCCCCCATCAGCTCTGGGCCCAGGCTTATAATCCCGGCTGTGTCCTCCTGATGGCAATCCTGAATGGAGGGTTAGGAGAGGGTTTAGGTTAAGGTTAGGTGATTAGGTGAAAACACTTGTCAGTGCAGAAGTCTTCGCAACTAAGGGAGTCTCAGCACCCTCGTTATGTAAAATGGTCGCCATTCAACTGTCATACGATGGTCTTCACAAAAACACACCATCATAGTGGCAATCCACATCCAGCATAGGGTTCCCTCCTACAAAAAAGGACTGGATCCTTATTGATTAACATGTTCTGCAAGGGTTGCATATCCAATGCTGGATTCTCTTCATTTTCTAAGGGGCGCTGTGTGATTTTTTAATAACGCAATCTGGGTGACCATTTATAATGGCATCACTTATCATTAGCTTATTCTACTTATGCTCCAGAATTTTTCATCTCAGGTTCTAGAGGAGGAATTCTCTGAGTTACTCTAATAAAAGATTTAGATTCAGTTTTCTTAGCTGTAGGAAAAAGAAAACAGAAAATAATTGACTATGAAAACTATTTGCATTTTCCTCCAGTCTGAAAAAGGAGAGTTGTCAAATTTTTAGGCCCTGCTGTAAAAGCTTACACTTCTGTTTGTCCAAGCAGCATTATTGCCCCTTCGTTTGTGTGCCCAGCCAACCTTATTGCCCCCTCCCTCTTTGTCCAGCCAGCCTTATTGCTCTCTCTTTATTTGTGTCCAGTCACCATTATTGTCCCCTCTTTCTGTTTGTTTGTCCTACCAGCATTATTGCCCCTCCTTTTGTGTGCCCAGCTAGCCTTATTGCCCCTCCTTCTTTGTCCAGCCAGCCTTATTACCCCCTCTTTATTTGTGTCTAGTTACCCTTATTGTCTCCTCCTTTTGTTTGTTTGTCCACCAGCATTATTGCTCCTCCTTTTGTGTGCCCAGCTAGCCTTATTGCCCCTCCTTCTTTGTCCAGCCAACCTTATTGCCCTCTCTTTATTTGTGTCTAGTTACCCTTATTGGGGTAGATCCAGAACTACATAATTCAATGAGCAATAGCTACTGTGCATGCATAGTAGCTATTGTAAGTAATCTGCGTATCGTTTCGATACGTAGATTGCGTATATGCGGTCTAAAAGACGTACAATACGTACAATAGCTACTACGCATGCGCAGTAGCTATTGTTCATTGAATTACGTCTGTCTATGGAAGACGGACATAGTTCTGGATCCAGCCCATTGTCTCCTTCTGTTTGTTTGTCCACCAGCATTATTGCTCTTCTTTTTGTTTGCCCAACCAGTCTTATTGCCCCCTCCTTCTGTGTTCAGCCAGTCTTATTGTCCCCTCTTATTTGTGTCCAGTCACCCTTATTGTCTCCTCCTTCTGTTTATTTGCCCAGCCAGTCTTATTGCCCCCTCTTTATTTGTGTCCAGTCAGCCTTGTTGTCCCTACCTTCTGTTTGTCCAAACAGTCTTATTGCCCCCCTCTTTGTGTCCAGCCAGACTAATAGACCTTTCTTTATGTGTGTCCACCCAGCCTTATTGCCCCTACTCCTGGGACCAGTCAGCCTTATTGTCCCCTCCTTCTGTTTGTCCTTTCAACCTTATTACCCCTCCTTTTGTGTGCCCAGCCAGCCTTATTGCCCCTCTTTGTGTCCAGTCAGCATTATTGTCCCCTCCTTGTTTGTCCAAACAGTCTTATTGCCCCCTCTCTATGTTCAGCCAGTCTTACAGATCGTTTTTATGAGTGACCACCCAGCCATATTGTCCCCCCTGTGTCCAGACAGCCTTATTACTCCCATTTAGTGTGCAGTCAGCCTTATTGCCCCCGCCTTCACTTTACCCAGTCTTATTGCCCTCTCTGTGTCCACCAATCCTTATTGCCCCTACTCCTGGTTCCAGTCAGCAATATTGCCCATCTCTTTATTTGTACCCAGACAGCCTTGTCCCCTCCTTCTGTTTGTCCTTCCAACCTTATTACCCCTCCTTTTGTGTGCCCAGCCAGCCTTAATGGCCACTCTTTGTGTGCAGTCAGCATTATTGTCCCCTCCTTGTTTGTTTAAACAGTCCTATTGCCTCCTCTCTATGTTCATACCATTCCCCCCCCCCCTTACCTGAGACAGGACCGTCCCAATTTGCGGACCTCAAAGGGGTGGGGCCTAATTGTGCTGCAAGTCCCGCCCCATTTTTTAACCTGCGAATAGGGTCAGTGCCACATCCGGGGATCCTAGACTCCCAACAACACCCTCTACTTTAAGAAGTGGTAGTGATCGCTGACTGCATATCAGCAGTGCCGTGTGTGACAACTCACACATGCTGCTTCGGAGCGGAGCTTCTGCACATGTGCAGAAGCACCATAGTCTGACTGTGTGGGGAAGGGGGTAGCCACTGCTATGACTGTTGAAGGGCAATCAAGGGCCGGATTTCAGACCATGGGTCCCGCCAGGCCCTAGGCGCATGTTTAGGATGCCTAGCGGGTAATCCGGTCCTGCCTTTCGCAGATAACCTATTAATATATATATATATATATATATATATATAGCAGGCAGGTAAGAAGGCACACCAAAGACTTATAGTAAAGTGATAAAGCTTAGTGAGCGCTGTTTATTGTAGCACAAAAATCATTCCGACGTTTCAATCACATCTAGCTATTTTCCTCAGGGTTAAACACTCATAATTAATCAGAGTACAAACAAATGGTCTGTAGAAATCACAGGGCAGATGTATATATAGGAAATAAAAAATAAACTTGCTTACCCCATGTATTGCACGTGTTGCCCACCTCGGTGCCGGGACGCTGACTGTAAGACACACCTCCCCTGCCCTAGCAACGGCCGGGGGGCGGGCTGCCAGCGTGGCCGACCGTCATTGGTCAAGATGCAACTATGGTAACCTCAGTAATCAAACTACAAGGGAGACGCGGGTCGTGGCAAGGCTGTATCCGCGATGGTAAACAAAGTACACTGGATAATTAACATAGTGCAAAACAGTATCAGTTCCCAGAAGTGGAAATATTACACATGGCTACAAAGTATCAGTAGTGGGGAAAGACACGTAAGGCTGCAGTATAGCTTGGTAGAAGGAGTGCAGTGAAACAGCAAACAGAGGGTGAAATGGAGGTGGCAATGAGCATACACTAAAGAATCATGGTGGGGAAAAAGGGACAAATAGGAAAGGCTAGTAAAGCCAAAGTTAGATAAAAAGAGACAAACAGGGGTAAACAGGGGCAAAAAAAGAATATTTAATAAAAGAATGTGTAATAAAAAGGATGTGTAATAAAAACTGACCTATTATAGCCTCAGTGAGAAAAAGGTGTAAAAAGAACATAAGGATGAAGGAAAAACCCGAAAGAACAATAGCAGATTCGGCAAAAGCATATATGTATATCTATATATATATGGCATGCGAGAGCAAGCAAAGATCAAAGGAAGCAATTAAGAGGCAGGAGTTCATACAGTCCATGGGGAGCCACAGAATTAAATCTGTGGATCCAACGAGTTTCACACTGCAGGAGTAGTTTATCCCGATCACCGCCTCAAGGCGGGGGTGGTACATGGTCAATTCCTGTCCATTGGAGATTTTTTAATGTATGTTGTCTGGTTAACTAATGTTTGGCCACGGGTTGGTCCACATTCTTGCCTTCCAGGATTAACTTTATGGCTGAACGGTGCAAGGTCAATCTTTCCTTGAGTTTTCTGGTAGTCTTTCCCACGTAGAGAAGGCTGCAAGAGCAGGAAATTACATAAATCACGTACCTGGTGGTACATGAAACTATGTGGGATATTTTGTATCGGAAGCCTGTTCGGGGATGGACAAAGTGGCTGCCAGTTAGCATGTTACTGCAAGTCAAGCACCCTGTAACATCCTGGTTGACGTGATAGGAAAGTGTTCTGAGTGGCCCTTGTAGTTGATGAAATGTTGTTCTTGCATAACCAGTCCTTCAAATTTTTGCCCCGAGTATAACTGGGGAGAATTTTCATTTTTTTCAACATGGGTAAAGTGTTATCCGTGGTAATGATGGGCCATAAAGCTTTAACAGCCCTTTTGTGGAAGAAACTTAGGTGAGCACCCAGAGCACTACTTCAACTGCAGAGATGGAGTGCCGGTTTATGGACATTATATATATATATATATATGAGTCTGGTAATTTCTTGTCTTACGTGCCTTGGAAGCAAGCCCCTGGTCTAAAGATTTATATTGAATGCTAACAACCAAGAAAATTTCTGGTACGCATATAACCTAGACCTAATAACTAATATTGGTGTTGAACATACTACACTATTATTATCCTTTTTTTTTTCTTTTTCTCTCTCTTTCCCCATGTTTATGTCTGGTCATTGATGTATTGTCTCACTGACATTAAAAACTCCTTTAATTGCACTGAGCGCCCCCTACTCCAAATATCCTAGAAAAAAAATAAACCACACCTTTTGAACCTACTACAGTGGTAGGCTCACTATATTTGGGACTGGGGAGCAGCACATATTACTGTTTATTTACTAATTAATATATAATTAATATACACTTAATACCATCAGATTGTTTAGTGCGCTGTAATTCTCCTAGTATATATATATACTCCTATATATATATATATATATATATATATATATATATATATATA
>WWET01001193.1:71793-85521 GCA_011038615.1 Limnodynastes dumerilii
ATATATACATCAGGGCATATGCAGGATTTGGAAGTGGGGTTTGCAATGCGTGTAATATATGTGTGGTATATTAGCATACCTCCCAACATTTTGGAGCCCAAAAATGGATTAAATAAGTTCCGCCTCCATCCTGCCTAAGCTGCCTCCAGTGTAGCCCACTTTATAGGACAAACTGTAAGGCAGTCAGGACAGCTGGACAGTCAAGCCAAATCGGAACTGTCCCACAGGAATTGGGACAGTTGTGAGGTATGTATTAGGGGTCTGGACATAGTACGCATATGCTAATTCCAGACCCACAATATACTAAACTTACAGCTAGCCAGTGAGTGAGTGAGTGAGTGAGTGAGTGTGTATGTGTGTTAGGGAGTTGTGAAGGACTACTTAAGAGCTGCTTAATATGTTGGCAGTCTTAAAAAAATAAAAGATATGTAAAATGACAATACTGATAATATGGCTGTACTATTCGACTACTAAAAACATGTAAGACATCTATAAACGTTCTCTGTGAAAGCAGGAACTCTATAATGTAGATTTGAAAATAATAACAATTCTATATATGGAATTACATTGGTTATTGGCTGTAACAAGTCCTGTTTTTTTTATATTTTTTTGGGATGATTGATAAGTTTCTTTTTGTGACCCATTCACCATCCCCCACCTGCTTCCCTATTGCAGCACAGGCCAGGACCATCTTCCTCTATGTCAGTCTGCCCCACATGGCAGTGAAGCCACGCCCCATCCTTTTTTTCTTTCTATTCAATTTACAAGTTTTCTGGGTATTCAGAAAGCCCCTCTGGATGTGCCACTGCATATGTGTGCACCAAATACAGTGCATATATAGGGAGAGAAAAGATAATTGGTAATAGGTATGATATATCATCTATATGCCAATATGATCTTTGCTGGCAGTAGTTCTCAGCAGGGTTCTATCATTACAAGTCATACATTTATTATCACAGTCCTTGCTGGTAACAGTGTTATATGCATGTGGATCATTTATTTTACCGATCCTTAGTTTGTAGAGCGCACCTTGTTCACGCAGTGTTATCATTTGTTATCAGGTTACCATTCCAACTATATACGACTTGCATTTCCAGTACACGTCACTTCCAGCGACCTGATACTGGCGTCCGACGCAGTCGTGGAACTGGAGGAAGGGGAGCAACTTGGTGGGGGTTAGTCTCTTTCAATCATCGTATCTTCATCATGTGCCCTGATGAAAGTACAATAAATGGACTGAAACGTTGGTTTATCCACAAAACTTTGTTTCCAGTCTTTTTCTTAAAGTCTCTGAGTGCAGCTGCAAGGACTTCTATATTTATTTTATTNATAATAATAATAATAATAATAATAATAATAATAATAATAATAATATATATGTGTATATATATATATATATATATATATATTTATTTATTTTTATTGTACCATCAGAACAATAAGTTTTTAGAAACAATAATCATTTTTCCAATCAGTGCAATAATATTCAATAATAAAGGAAATCAGAAAAAAAAAGTAATATTTAATTCAGGTTTGTTTTTTTCGTTTAAAATATTGCTGTGGAATCATGCAAGAAAAACGTACTATAAATTGTGTTTTAGTATGTATCTATGTATTCATTTGGTTGGGAAAATTTCAAAGGGTTTAATAACCTTTCCAATTATATTATATAAAAGAGAGTGTTTAAGTAGGTTTGAGAAACTAATTAAAAAAAGATAAGAATTAATCATCTTATAAATGGTTTTATTCTTTTAGTAAAAGAGGGCAAATGATAGACAATGATCAATAATTCACAAGGCAATATACTGTATTTAAGAATGTAATACATCTTTATTTTAATATTTCATGTACTCTGTGTGTTAACTGTAACTTGTGGCTTTTCTGTAAAGATACTGGGTTTTCTGTTTCATAACGTTTAAACACACTTCTAAATGGACAGGTATTCTAATTGGAAATTAATGGGAGATATGTTAAACACATTCTATAACTTTAATTTGAAATTGAAGAGAATAATTACTGTATTTGTTTAAAAATATATACATAAAATATATACAGTGTATATAATGGAAAGTTATGTGCCACGGAAAGAATTCTGTTGGAAACTACATAAATGTATTCAGAGATGTAAGAATTTTTTTTTTGGTTGGGCTAAACAACAATTTTTTTGGCACTATTAAATCATAACCCTCCATATCCCAGAACCTAACTTTAACCCCCCCCCCCACCTAACTCTAAAAGTCCCCGGAGGGGTTACTCACCTCTCTGCTGGTGTCTGTGGTGGGCGGCGAGTGCATCAGGTCCAGCGGGTGGCGCTTCCAATCAGCATACTCACCCGTTCTGGAAAAAAATTAAGAAAAATGGCTACTTATTCGAAATAGAGACAGACAAAAAATAACTTTTGGCTGTCTCGACTTCTAAAAGACAGGCCAATTACCAGAGACCCCCACCGGTTTATGGCAGCTGTGTTAGGTAGTTTTCTTTGCTTTGTTTCCATTCAAACAATTCCAGCAACTTTGTTGTAGAAAAGCATCAGGAATTTTATTTCTGTAAAGACTAGATGTGCCGACACACGTTGTGATTGTCAGGCTGTGTGTGCTTGTGTGGAGCAATAAAGCGGTCACAGTCCAAGTATGTGGAAACTTTTTCTGGATCCAGGTCATCATAACCATCCAATTGTAAGGTTATATATTTCAGGACCATTTTTACAAAGTAGAATATTAAAACATATCACATATTTATTTAAATTATTTTAAATTAATGCCACTTATATACAAGATGAAACCAAAGTTTCGTGCAAAGCATTAGCTATAAAATAAAATTATAATCCGCAAAATATCATTTGTTAGTCACCTTCAGTTTGACATTATGTTAAATTAGCCTGGACCAATTTTCTGCTTTATAAAGAATCACGAGGAGAACTCTCGGACAACTGGTGAGATCCGCCAGCCTCCCCGTGACATATGTTTACTGTGTACGGCTGCATAGTTCAGATGAGCAGAGTGATGCAAGGTGAAATTGAGGGGAAAGAAAATGGAACTGAATACATAAGCAGTTTACGTCCTGAAATTACACAATGAAACAAGACAATTTGATGGAAATAGTTTCATGCTGGATGCATCACTTATTACGGAGACACAAAAATCAGGCGCATTTTATTATTTTTATTAAAGGTTATATGAAACCATTAACACTGCATGTGAAATCAAATTATTTAGCAACTGTGATGATGATTATGTCACAAACATTATAATTGTGCTAAAATATTTGTACGTTATTCTCTCACATACGTTTCAGCATAAAACATGAAGGCATCTAGTGTTTTAAATGTGTGAGGTTTGTTTCGGTGATATAGCCAGAGAAGAAAGGGGTCGATGGAGCAACCTCTACCCCTTCTGTACAACTTTAAAAACAGCGCCTGGGGTCAGATTTACTAAGCTGCGGGTTTGGAAAAGTGTAGATGTTGCCCATAGCAACCAATCAGATTCTAGATGACATTCTCTAGAATATAATAGGAAAGTGAGAGTTAGAATCTGATTGATTACTATGGGCAACACCTCCACTTTTCCACACTAGCAGCTTAGTAAATCTGGCCCCTGGTCGTTTATGCTAATGATGTTCTGTAGCATCTCAATGTGTCTGTGCCCATGTTCTGTCTGTAGATGCTAGAAGAGATAATACCAGGAGTGCAAAGCAGAAAAGACCTGAGGTCCTCTAGATGGTGAAAGCACAGCAGAGCCTTATGAGGGAGAAGAAAGGAGACAGGTAAGTAATACAAATTGGTGAGTGGAGACATAAAAGACGAGTAAAAGACATGGGGTGGTATAGGAGAGTGTTTTGAATCCTAATATGGGCTATAGGGCTGATGTACACTTAGGGGGTCATTTTCTGATTGCTATGATTGGAATACGCTCCATTTAGTACTGCCGCCCAGGTGCAGGTGCATCAGTGCCAGAACAGAATCTTGGATCCAGAAGACCCAGCTCCGCTCTGGTAAGTATTCCAGCAGCAGAGTGGACCAGAGCTGGAACCAAAAGCGCTTCGGAGGGATGTAAATTATAATTCACGTTTTGGCACCACACCCATGGTGCAGAAATGTTGAGAGGGTCCTTGGAGCGTAATTCCGTACAAACCAGGGGAGTAACCTTCCCGTACACATACAGACTTTAGGATCCAGCAGGGGATTTCCACTACTGCTGCGCTTAGAGCACTGATCGCTACGGTGACAGAGTTCTGAATCCAGCCTATAGTTCTTAAAGCCTCCATAGCAGACATAAGTATGTCTCAATATACCCTCATTGTAGGGAGCATTTAAGCTCTATTATTGGGGCATATGGAACTGTAATACCCCTCTACGGGGGCTGCCCTGGGTGCAGCTTGCATTGAGGGAAAATTGGAGACTGTGGGCTACAGGGCAGCGCAAGGGTTGTTGCTAGGAAACAGCCAGCTGATGCATGAGGGCTGTTAATAGACAAACAGTCAGCCAATAGAGGCACGCTAGGTAGCTCATGAGGTTTCTAGAAGGATCTGGGAAAAAGTCATTGGAGTTGGCAGTTGGTGAGGTACAGGAAGTTGTGAAAAGAAAGTGGTGAAGGTGTAAAAAGCAGGGGACGGAAAGTTACAATAAGTAGTGATAATTTCGGGCAGTGTCGACTACTATCGGATTGAGGAAGGAAAGGAGTTGGAATACTGTCAGCAGAAGAGTGAGAGGAGGCGATTTTTGGGAGGCGACGCAGCAGCAAGCAGGTGAACATCAGCCGTGAAACATCGCTGAGCTGGTGTAGTGTTGTTGAAAGAGACATTTGGAAGAAAGGTATTGCAGTACAAGTGCTGACAGAGAGCCGCTGTGTAAAGTGACAAGTGCTGACAAGGAGCCGCTGTGTAAAGTGACAAGTGCAGATAGCGAACCACTGTGTGTGACAAGTGTTCCCGTGCTGATCGGATGGTCATTTTGAAGTGACTGGTGCGGAAAGCAGACAGAAGAATTGCCCTGAGGTGCCGAAAGCAGAGCGCTAACCAAGAGCCATTGTGTAAAGAGTAACGTGGCTAAAGCTGACCAAGGACCGCTATGCAGAGTTGAAAGTGCTGAGTGCTGAGTACTGAATAAAGTGCTAGGTGTTAGTGGAAGAAATTACTTCATACAGTGTTTGAGATTGTCAGGAGGAGAAGAGGGAAGACACTAAAGAGACAGCAACGTAACTTGAACATTTAATAGTGGAACGGCTGAGGAAGCCAATATCGGTCATAGAGGTAAAGAGAGTGAGTACAGAGAATAGAGGAGAAGGGAGAACAAGAGATCTGAAGAGAAGGGTGAAAGTCTACAGACTGGGTTGGGCATTATAGAAACTTTGGGGTGTGACTATACAATCTATTATATTAAGTCCATTTAGTTTTATTTAGGTAAAAGTGTGTAACGCATATAACTTTTCATAATAGGAAATAATAGTTATTTAGAAATAGTTACTTTTCCTCATGCAGAAGGTTTTCCATATTTTCTCTGTCTATGTTGCCAATTCTAGATGTGAATTGTAACTAGTGTGTGGGAGAAGCTGTTTCAATGATTATAGTTTTAGCATTGACCATAAGAATTGGGAATCTAGTTATTATTGTATGATTTGCACCATCTACTTACTGTGATCTGTAATGTTTTCTATTGTTAGTTTTCTGAAAGACTTTTAAAATCAGTAACTATTTTTATTGTTGATATGGATTCACTGTATTAGATTTTTTTTTTTGTGTATTTAAAAAAAAAGAAAATAAACATAATAGTTGTTGAACCAAAACAAATTCTTTAGTTTGAAAAGAAAAAAAAACGAAAAGGTTACTTATACCCCGTTCAGATTACCATGAAAAAGCCAGGGTTTTCATGAAATTGCCGGCTTTCGTGAAAACCCCGGCTTTTTCTGGCAATGTGAACGGTGAAGCCGGGTCTCTTTAGCCGGGTCTCAGACCCGGCTAAAAGGAAGCTTTTTTACCGGCTTTTTTAAAAGCCGGCTTCCCCCGTTCACACTGCGGTGAAAAGCCGGCTATTTAAATAGCAGCCGGCTTGTAAAAAAAAAAAAAGCCGGTGTTTTCAGCGCAGTCTGAACACACCAGGCTAAAATTTTCAACATTTTGCCCACTGCCTAAAAAGCTGGCTTTTTAGGCAGTGGCAATCTGAACGCAGCATAACTCTTTCTAGTAAAAGAAAAAGAATTTTAAACTGCAGAATTGTTGTCAGACTCATTTTCTGTATAGTTAACTGCCAGATTCACCATCGGTAACTCATAAAAACTTGCTACCAAGTAGCACATTACAGAACCCTATTATTAATAGGGCTCTGTTGTCGGCAGCCTATATTCAGTGGTAGTACGATGGTCTTTGTACCGGCGAAACACACTCCGCTCCATGGTGCTCCATTAGGTAAGTAAAAAAAACCTACCCTTTCCCTAATACTAACCCTAAGTCCCCCCACCCCCAGCCTAACCCTAAGTCTCCCCCCTCTCAGCCTAACCCTAAGTCCCCCCATCTGCAGCCTAACCCTAAATCCCCGGAGAGGGTGACTCACCTCTTCGATGGTCAGGTCCGGCGGCGCTGGCACTTTCCCGAAAATGAATGAGTGAGTATGTGAATCGCAAACTCACTCATTCATAAAACAAAAATTCAGCGGTGTTACACATTCGAAAGTAGCTTTTCGGCTGTTCCTATTTCGCAATGTAAAACATCGCAGCGGGGACTCGCAATGCTTAGTTTATTTATCCAGTTACCTGTATGCCAATATGTTTTTCTAGTTTATTTTAATTTTTTACGTTTCCCTCAGCGCTTGCTTCTGCCTTTAAATTTTTATGGAGTATTGTCAAACTTGTGATTGTCACTGTAGCGACCATAACTAATCAGTACTTTACAAGCCTGAAAAATCCTAGCGCACTCCACAGTGGCCCTGACTGTCAAGTAGAGGACAGTTATAAAGACTGGGTCACCAGCAGGTAGTAACAGAAAACTTACCAAGAGTTCTTTGATTGGAGAAAATGTTAAAACAATGCTATGGGTCCGGACTGGTGAACTCCTAATAACTTTTATTTTTGCAACATTATCGTACAATTTCCATTAGTTATTATTTTACCCTGTCTTAGTATGTTAACACAATCAAAGAAAAGGCATAGTGTATTTTCTGCAAATTGTTCAAATAGAAATGGGAGAATCAGCGCTATTAAGGAACACTTGTGGTTATTAGTCTTGACCAGGGCATGGGTTTAACAAGCCAAGTAGTTAGAAGTCTGTGTATATTGTGGAATGTTCAATTTATTTCTCTACATTTGGCCATATAACTTTGCAGTCAGAGGGAGAGGTTATAGCAGAGGTCAGCAGGACTGTCTATAATGAGAAGGAATAACACATTCTCTTAGATGTTCCCACTTTTTGTTCCCTCCTGGCATTAAGTCATTTGAACTATATTGCAAGATTGTCTGTTTTCTATGTCAGGTACTCAATGCAATTGTTCAAGAAAATATATTGTCAGCATTCATAAAATAATTGTCAACCATTTTAAAGACTATAACAATATTGTATCAGAATTAGAAGATCCAATTATTCTGTAATAGTATTCATAGATGAAAGATTGTTTGAAGAATCTTGAAAAAAAAAAAAGATTTTATTGGAAATGATTATTATGATATCATTTATTATGTTTAAATTTAAATAAACTTTTTAATAGTTTTTTTGGGGGGACCAATGCAAATATAGAGATACTTCTGGATCTTCATTGGTACATATGGCCAAAAACATACTGGTAGGTTAGGTTGTGTCAGGATATTATCAAATATCAGGTGTATGAATTAATATCAAAAGATAGTGTGACCTTTATTTGGTCAGGGTCTGGTTTTATATTATGGCAATAGCTTGAATGTAGTGGGGCAGAACAAATTATGGTTATGGCCCTGTCATAAATGGATCAATATATTGGGGAGGGGTCATAAAAGCCAGATCTCTGAAGAAGAGTCTCTCCAGACACAAATTGTCACTTGTCACATAGGTGGGGGTTGTTTGGAGAGGAGCAGTTTTTGCCTTTAAAAGGTGTTGTATAGATACATAACTTTGTTCACATCATGGGACTTTCAAAGGTGTCCCTTATTTCTGGTCTGTCCCGACCTGGAAGGTTCTTTGTGTAAGTGCTTTCTGCCTTTTCACCTTTTTATTTTATAAGAAACTGTTTTGCATATTGTATGTCCATTTTGTTATTCTTTGTAAATAAACACTGTGATTCTTATCATATTAAATATCAATTAATAAGTTCATGCCTCTGTGTTTTTACGGAATTCACGTGTCAGACCAGCTTGGTTATTAAATGCTACTTAATGGTACCAGAAGGGATCATTCTGAGTTGCTAATAATTCTGATAAAGTATAATTATATTTGATTGGTGTAAAGGAGAACCTAAGACCTCCTGTGAATAGTCTTGGTGGTGGCAATTCATTAGTAATAAGTCATATTTGGGGTAGATAAAGGGCATTAGTCATTGTAGAACTGACCAGGTGGCTGTGGTGATTAACCCTTTGTGTCCCAGATAAGTCACGAAATCCTCTGGTGAGGTTTGGGTTGTGACAGGCTGCTGACTAAATTAACCCTAGTCTGAGTATGTGTGTGTGTATGTATGTGTTAGGGACATTAATATGTAGCTCCAAAGTAGGAAGGAACTGATGTTAATGTCTAATGTTCTCTTTAAAGTGCTGCAGACAATTTGTGGCGCTATATAAATAAGCGATAATAATAATAATAATAATATTGCTTTAGAATCACACCAAGAGATAAAGCAGGACAGTTAAGCTGGTCACACACTTTACAATAACATTTTAGCCCTCCATTACACAGTCTATATTGTATTCATGTCTTTTTGGAGATATTGGGCCTCATCCAGACCTACGCTCATGTGCGTAGCGTGTTTACGCTGGCGTATCTACAATGCACTCCCCTTGGTCGTACTTACTTTTGCCTTCTTACACCCAGCAAACCCTGCCCTAACTTTTCTGATTGTAGCCCCGGGCATCCATAAGCTCAATGCATAGGAACAACGCTTAGCACGCCCATACTGTACGATTTAAATGCCTCACCCTGTTCTTGGTGTGTATTTACAGTTTTTTTTTATGGCAGTCACACCCCCTCGAGCGTATTTCAGAGGTGTTATGATCAAGGCTCATACGCTCAGAATTTCGGAGCGTAACATGAGCATAACATCTGCCCCGTGCATGCACAGTAAGTACAAATGGCCATTTATACACTTACGCCCGTCGTAAAAATACACCCGAGCGTAGGTCTGAATCAGGCCCATTTCCTACAAATCTTAACACAGTATTGCACAGTATTGGCCCATGGCCATACCAATGACATATAATGTGGCATTACTACTATCCTCTTTCTGATACTAATGCAAAATGCATCCAATGCTCCAAATGCGAACTTGAGGGTTTTGTGTCTTGAGTTTGTTCTTCCAGTCTACCTAGGTGATGACTCATTTTGTAAACCCCTCCTGGTGTGTCTACCAGTGGCAAAACTTCACCCCAGTTGCCTAAGGCAAGATAAATGTTTGTGCTCCCCCACACCATACCAACTCTTGGAAAACAAATTTAAACCTGATTTGCAGTTATACAGACAACAGGAATACACGCAGGAATCCTAAACATGCTAGGGATCACCCTTAATCATCACACTGTGCTTCTCCTTTATTACATTGTTTCCCCCTTACTCACCCTGTTATCTGTACATCATTCTGTTGCCACTACTGCTTTCTCCCTCTGTTTGCTTATCCGTCTTCTTTTCTTCTGTCTACTTTCTGTCTACATGATGATGATGATGTCAGTCAGTGAGGAGAAAGCAGAGAGAAGATCTGTACATTGCTCACTGCTTTGGCCTATATGCACCATAGAAATCATGCAGATCACCTCCATCTGCCCCTAAATGGGGCACACCAGGGACATGGAGCAATAGACTGATGGATACAAATGAGTAGAAGTGCCCCCTTCAGAGTTGGCATCCAGGGTTGACTGACTCCATTGTGACCTCTGGTGTCTACCATGTTACGTATCATTTTGTAATCTGCAAAAAGGCAAACTTTTCCCATGATGCCATGTGTAATATCACCAATAAAGATATTAAATAGCATTGATCCCAGTACAGATATCTGGGGAAATCAACTGGTACCATTGTACTACAACCCTCTGATGTCTATCCTGCAACCAAAATTGTATCCACACAACTAACTTTGATTTCAGACCCAAATTTTCTAGCTTATGTATGTCAGAGATACTGACCTCCAGATAAACTCTGTCTATAGCTCGCATGCTGACAGCTGCTATGTATATTGAACAGCACTAATACACACGCGGTGCACGAGCTGCCAGCCTCGGAAAGCCTCTCTACACACACTCAGAGAGGTCACCTGTCCGGCCCACACCTGCCCCATCCTGACTCAGGTATGCTATGGAACCTCGAGCAGGTCAACCTCTGAGATCTGAGATGAGGAAAGAAATAGGAAATATAGAAAGCCGACAACCCTGTTACATTCATCCCTCTGCCTCTCTTCACACCTCATCCCTTCTTATCACTCTCTACACCTCATCCCTTGTTGTCACTCTCCACACCTCATTCCTTCTTATCAATCTCCACACCTCATCCCTTCTTATCACTCTCCACACCTCATCCCATTTTATCACTCTCCACACCTCATCCCTTCTTATCAATCTCCATACCTCATCCCTTCTTATCACAATCCATACCTCATCCCTTCTTATCACAATCCATACCTCATCCCTTCTTATCACTCTTCACACCTCATCCCTTCTTATCACTCTCCACACCTCATCCCTTCTTATCATTCTCCACACCTCATCCCTTCTTATCACTCTTTACACCTCATCCCTTCTTATCACTCTCCGCATCTCATCCCTTCTTATCATTCTCCACACCTCATCCCTTCTTATCACTCTTTACACCTCATATCTTCTTATCACTCTCTACACCTCATCCCTTCTTATCACTCTTTACACCTCATCCCTTCTTATCACTCTTTACACCTCATACCTTCTTATCACTCACCATATCTCATCTCTTCTTATCACTCTCCACACCTCATACCTTCTTATCACTCTCCACATCTCATCCCTTCTTATCACTCTCCACACCTCATCCCTTCTTATCACTCTCCACATCTCATCCCTTCTTATCATTCTCCACAGCTCATCCCTTCTTATCATTCTCCACACCTCATCCCTTCTTATCACTCTTTACACCTCATCCCTTCTTATCACTCTCCGCATCTCATCCCTTCTTATCATTCTCCACACCTCATCCCTTCTTATCACTCTTTACACCTCATATCTTCTTATCACTCTCTACACCTCATCCCTTTTTATCAATCTCTCCACCTCATCCCTTCTTATCACTCTCTACACCTCATCCCTTCTTATCAATCTTTACACCTCATCCCTTCTTATCACTCTTTACACCTCATACCTTCTTATCACTCTCCACACCTCATCCCTTCTTATCACTCTCTACACCTCATCCCTTTTTATCAATCTTTACACCTCATCCCTTCTTATCACTCTTTACACCTCATACCTTCTTATCACTCTCCACACCTCATCCCTTCTTATCACTCTCTACACCTCATCCCTTCTTATCACTCTCCATGCCTCATCCCTTCTTATCATTCTCCACACCTCAACCCTTCTTATCACTCTCCACACCTCATCCCTTATCACTCTCCACACCTCATCCCTTCTTATCATTCTCCACACCTCATACCTTCTTCTGTATTACTTCACACGTGCACCCTCTGTGTAAAAATTCCACTGCACTTTACTGCAGTACTTGACCATACTGTGTGTGACTTGTATGGATATTATTCCCCCTTTTCAATTGTATTAAAAATTACTGTGTATTCTTGCTGTGTTTTATGTTTCCTGAACAGCTTTATAATAAACTTCTGTATGGTTTCCTGAGTATTACTGTCAAGCTGCTTAATGGCTTGTATGTACTGCTCAGCAAGATTTTGATAAAATAAATGTAATTGATTACAATATCAATAAAGCTGAGACCCTGTATTGATAATGTAGAACAAAGAACAGGCTGTTACAGTCTCCAGGAAGGGGTCTCACCAGGGCACGGAGTCTAAATCAGGGCCAGGTAGAACCCACTAGAGCCCCTGATAAGGGGGATAGGCTTGACTGCTGGCACCTGATAGGTTGCGGCCCCCAGCGATAGCCTCCAAGGAAAACCTGTAGTGTAGGTACCTGTACAGGAACCTATATCACAACATGGAACCCTTGTACACAACACAGGTAGCAGGAGCCTTGCTCACAAAAGGCAGACATGAGTCTATGGCACACAGATATGCAGGCTGAAACCCTTGCACACAAGATAGCAGACTGGAACCCACACACTGAAAATAGATGGTAATAGTAATCAGTAGTAGGAACCAGGGAAATGCAGGTAACCACAGATATGGAACAGATAACAGACAAGAGCCTCTGAGAGACACCTTAACAACTGGTAGATGACACACACAGAAGGACAACAGATACCATGAGGTGGAAGGAGTGGGTAAAAATGGAGTCCAAAGGGCTGACTCGTGCCCACATAGGGCCTAATTTACAAAACGCTATTTTTTCACTGTGATATTAAATCACAGCATCTTGCGGCGATATCGATGTGATATTTTTCCCCAAATCACCTTATTCAGTAACAAACGATTTCGATGCGATTTAAACAATATCACATGAGATGGTTCGATTTTAAAATATCAATATCGCATTGATTTTGATATATTAATCACGGAGATATAATATATCACAATGTTAAAGTATAGGAGAAAGGTTTTGATTTGCAAATCGTCTAATGACCTTCAAATCGCGTTATTTTGGTGAAATTACGCAAGATTCAGTCATTTGAACTGTGTATAAATAGTCTCTGTCCACCATTTTAGTTTGCAGTGTTTCTATTTGCTGAAGTGGGGTGGAATTGTTTGGCTGCATTTTTTAAATCGTTTGTTCCACAAACCTTTGACCATAATCACAATACAACTTTGTGTAAGTATGCTTACATTTTATTACATCATTAATTGTACATATATGTTAAATTGTCAATATAGCTTGCTTCATGTTTTCCAGTGACATAAAAACACAAACTGAAGTGTTGTACAATTTCAGATATATTTCAAAAGCATGTTTATAGTCTAGATATGTGTGGCTATTTTGTGAGTGTTATGTATATATGTTACAAATAGATATGTACTATACCCAGATTGTTTTTTTTTGGCATTTGGTATTTTTTTATGTAGCAAACTAAAAGTCATCTATAATATGTGTCAGTGTATGTCACATAGTGTAATCCAAATCACAGGTTATTTAGGTTTTTTTTTACCCTGTATGAATGCTGATTAAATTCATCTTTAAATATTTTGTATAGAGGCCATAGTGGTATGAAAAAATATTGTAAAACTGTAAACTGTGATAAATGATTATAAAAAAAATAACATAAAAATCATGGTAACATCATTATTTTATTTAAATCAACATTATATGAACATTTCAGATATAATTCAAAAAACGTATTCTTGTTTAAAATTTGAGCACTTAATAAATATAAACTTATTTCAATTTACACTTGTCACTTTAAATGACTTATAGTTCTAATGTCCATTTTGTTTGATCATAGTGTCATCATGTCCAGCAGAAAGGAGACTCCATCAGGAAGTGG
>WWET01001193.1:100025-112032 GCA_011038615.1 Limnodynastes dumerilii
CCCATAAGTACGTGTGCGGATCACTGCGGTTACGTTGGCAAAAGTTAAGGTAGGGTTTGAAAAGCGTATCTTGACAAAATACGTACATTCAAGGGGGGTGCCTAGGGGAGTGTATAGAAAGTATGCGCGCGTAATTACGCGAGGAAACGTATTGCAAGTGGAGTTCTGGATCTACCCCAGTGTCCGTACGGACATTGCACGGAGCTATAAGGTAGCCCTATGCACTCGTAAGTGCCATAAGGTACCTAAAAACGGGGGGCAGGACGCGGGATGGTGAGTTTGGTGCACATCTGCACGCACCTAACTCACTCTTAAGTGTGAATCAGGCCCATTGTGTGGGGAGTATATACTATTCTAACATAGTCAAAAGTGCTCCTTAATACAATAAATATCCAAAAAGTGTGCATTTGAAAGCGGATTCAGCATGGAAGCTTAAACACTATTAAAATGTAATAACATTACTTCTTAGAGAACTGCTAATGTTAAAAACCATAAATGTGCATGAAAAAGAAAAATGTATATAAAGAATCATTTTAAAACTGCTGTATGATATATCCCACCCACCAAGTCTGTTTGTTCTCACCCAGTCTTGTTTATACTTATTGTTAAATTGTAAAGTGCTACGTAATCTGCTGGCGCTATATAAAAACTTGTTAATAAATAAATATATATGTATTCCAGTTTATGTTGACTTTTTTTTTTCAGATTGCCAAAGTTTGGAGGTTGTTTCATCTGGATTAACTTCAATTATAAAGATAGGGATCGAAGGAGATCCATAATAGGTTGAACTTGATGGACTGGTGTCTTTTTTCAACTACATCAACTATGTTACTATGTATGATAGATAGATAGATAGATAGATAGATAGATAGATAGATAGATAGATAGATAGATAGATAGATAGATAGATAGATAGATAATTCAGTAAAATTATATTCAGCTGAAGCTATAGTAAATTAGCTCCTCCCAGGAATATTTATTAACATATATTAATATGCAATATTATGTATTCAGTAATCTTCAGTGCATATTTGAAGTAAGCATTTATAAAACATTTATAAAACATTTCTTTTGTCTACTTCCTCCACATGTAACTTCACACATTACATGTGAAACAGAGAATTATTAAGAATCTCTTACATATATTAACATGAAAATATAATCTAAACAGCTCTGAATTAAAAAAATTATAAAAATTTATTGAACAGCAGAAATGAACCATAAATCTCTTGAGTCTTGACCCTGTGCACTGAAAAACCCTCTTCAGCACTTAGGAGAATACATTTAGGAAAAAAAAGTATTGTAGGCTTCACTGGGTTACGCTGCGCAGACAGGTCATCTCCCTTAGGTTTTCACTGTGCTAGTGGTTTAAGACTGATGGTGTGGTCACTGGCCCTGCTAGCTAAAGTGAATTGCAGTGTTATGTATATCTGCTCTACTACTTGTTTCCCAGTTGTAGATTAAGGGTAATAGCAGAGATTCTGGGTGACTATTCTGTGTCTCATTGCAGGTCTTAAAAAAGTACTCATGTCAGAGAGACCTTTAAGTGTTGCACAGAACCTGCCTGTTACGCCAAAATAGCTAATAATTGTACCCTCAGGTTTAGAGTATTTTATATTTGATCACTTTTTTCAACAAACTTAATATCATTCCAATCTTGGACACAACAGAAGCTGGTGGTCATCATGTGAAGCAGATATGTTAGGGAATTTATTATACTTCTGAATATTTAAGTCATTTCAGGCCCACATCCTTTCTCAGAAACACCTATGGCACAGCAGAAGTTGCATATAATACCATCTTTAAACCATGGATAGCTATATAAAACACCAAAGGGAAGATTAATATATGCTAGAATTCATTTTTATTATAATAAATAAGTACATAATCAGAGTTATATCTATTCTACTAAATGTCAAGCTTTAATTCTAAGGTATCCCTTTTTCATTCTCATATGTCTTAAAACATCTGTGATTAGGGTTAGGTAGATGCTGTCTCTAGGTACAATATTACTCCCCTTAGGGCATGTGCTGCTATTCTGATGGATCACAGAGGCTTCATGATGGAACATAGAGTAAATATCCTGGTTATCAGCTCTGACAGTGATCTAGAGCTGCTGGTGGAACCTGAGCCAATCAGAAGGCCATATACCGGCACAGGTGTTCCCACTCTCACCTCCCTCCAGCAATTGATACCCCTAGACATGTTACTCACGTACTAAACAGGACATTTTTCCACAGCCTATGATATACAATCACACAAAAATCAAAACAGTGAATTCAATATGTATTGCATAGACTTGTTACCAAAACTTTCGCTCCAGGATACACAGTACTTTAAAATGTAGCATAATCTCAATTAATTTACTTTGTTTAAAACATTTTATAAACAGAATAAATTCTCTCTGTAGAAAGAAATGTAGGGAATATTACAATATTAATTTTACTTTGCATTCTATTACCTCAAGGCAGAGCCTCACATCAGTCACAATTTATAAGCACAATTATCTGCTTTAGATGCAATATTGTGTATTGTTATAGTGATATATAGCTATATTGTCAACAATATACGCACAATAAATTTTAAAAGTACACAATATTATATATCGTTATGAACAAAACAATCAAGTTGTGAGTCACAATTTAACACATTGGATTACATTTGTATTCATATTAATTATTTTCTGGGTAAAAATACTGCATCACATTGAAGTAATCAAACAGTGTTTTCCCATTTTATTTATTTATGTTGTTTAATAATTTAAAAATCTAGAGACCTTACTTGTTAAACTTTCTTGTATAATGAATCACTATTGTTTTTTTCTTCTCTATTGCCATTCAATACTTTTTTTTTTTTCAAAAGTATTTGTTGTTTAGTTCTTTGTAATTAAACTAAAAAAAAATATTTTTATTTATATAGTTGTAGCGGTTCCTCAAATCAATTAAAGGATCAATTAACAGATGACTGCAAGACAGTGAATAGTTTACATAGAAACATAGATTAAAATGCCCCAAGATACCTGCACCCCCCATTTTGTGTGATATTAGACAAGGGTATGCAGTTTCAGGTCTGAATGGATGGCTTTCGACAGATACATTAGACAGCTAAATTGTGGCTGTATCTGTGATGAACATCAGCCATGTTACTATTATTCTGATTGGGAACAGGTACTTATAGCTAATGGCCCTATATGGAATAAGTACCCATTCACAAATGGTCTGTGGTGGGCTCTGTGGCAGACTGGTGAAGGTTAGGGTTAGGCTGCGAGAATGGAAAGGTTAGGGTTGAGATTAAGGTTAGGTTGATAGTAAAGGAGGGTTAGGGTTATGCTAATAAAAGGGGAGGGTTAGAGTTAAACTGCGGGACATGAAGGGTTAAGGTTAGGGTAATAGAAGAGGAGGGTTAGGGTGAGGATTAGGGTAAGGGTTAGGCTTAGGTAAAAGTCTTACCTGACACTGTTGGAGCAATCATATCCTGATGGCTTGCAGTGACCATGCTGTTTTCTTTGCAGCTGCAGAGAATTTCCTCAAGTCGCAGCTGGTTTGCGGGTAATCAATGTGTCGCAAACTGGCACAACAAACAAGCACACCACACGCTTCGACCAGATTCAGACTGCTCACAAAGAACATGAAATTACCGCATTTTGCAAGCACGCAAGCACAAATAGCGCACATCCATTAAAGATCTGGATCCTCCAGATCAAGATTTCCATCATTGAAGTCCAGGGGAGGGGCGGAATGGGTATGTTACTCAAAAGATGGAAGTGGGGAGGTATGGTAATTGTACAGTAAGACTTGATTAAGCTCTTGTAGTATCCAGATTTCCACACCATCCACATGGAAAATATTGAGGCATGGTCCTGTGATTGTAAGTCTCTTCTTTACGAGTGAAGTTCAATAAAAAGAATATTCCTTTTCCATTCTATCAAATAATTCTTATAAGGAAAATGTGGGGTTTTACTAATTACTAAATGTATTCACCTAAATATTACATTAAAAGCTTTCCATCAACTTGTGCCAACTTTCACAGTGCAGACAGATGTTTTTGACGATACAAATTATATAAAATAACAGGCTACTAAAGAGTTGCAAAAAAATAATATTTTGTTTCTCTTCCTGTTGTGTGGAAAACAACAAAGCTAAAAACAGTAACTGAATTCAAACTTTACAATAGATCCCATGTAGACGTCCATAAAGCGAACATTTTCTGCTTTGCAAGTGTAAAACGCACTGATTTTGGGCTAGATCCAGACTTAAGTAAGTGCTTGAAATTAGTTACTCCTGGGCTAAACCATGTTGATTGCAGGGGAGTCATATTTCATCTGTTGCAAACAGTATTATAGTTGAGAGGTGGCATTTCCTATCCCAAGTCTAAATAACAGTGAGATAGTAAAGCTGGTCAGTATCTGTGTGCAGTAACCAATTAAAAGATATATCCCTGCATGCAAAGAACACAATTAACTTGACTCCCCCTGGAATCAACATGGTTTAGCCCAGGAGTAACTAATTTCAAGCACTTACATAAGTCTGGATCCAGCCCTTTATGAGTGTGCATGTTCAAGTGGATTTCTTCCAGTTTGGCTCAGGATACTAAGGATTCAGATGTTACTGTAAGTCTTTCCTACAGCGGGTGGGATAGTGTAAGGTTTCCTAATCAAGGTGGGGGGGGAAAGATATTTGAATTTTACGGTAGGGGATTGTTTAAGCCTTTACGTCCTATCCAGACTTCCAAGTCATCCCTATTGTACATGAGGACGGCTAAGCTAATGTTAAGAAATGGACCAAGAAGTGGCCTGCCCTTGCCCGCACATGGGTGTGGATACAACTTTAAGCACAGCAGATCGTTTTCTATGAGAAAGTCAGGTGGCTAAAATAGAGAAGATCTGAATTTTTATTAAGGGACAATAACCACATTTTTTAAATAATAATAATAGTATAGTCAATGGGCTGGATCCAGACTTCAGTAAGTGCTTGAAATTAGTTATTCCTGGACTAAACACAGATACTGACCAGCTTTACTATCACACTGTTATTTAGACTTGTATATACATTTTACAACAATACTGGTATTGCCTATTTATGTAGTGAAATATATTATGTTTAAAGGCTCCTATATTTGCATTTGTTTGAACTTCCAAGAAATAACGGAGAAGTAAGAAGTGTAGAAAGATAATATCAGGGGAAACGTCAAATTTATAATTTACAGCTTCTATAATAATAATTCAGCTCTGTTTTTCTCAGGGTGATGCAAAGCAGATCAGCTTTCTTTTCATTAAAATAAAATCATCCCCAAAAGAAAATTGGCTAAATATTGATGGAATTTAATATATTAATATTTGATACCTACAGTACAAAAAATAAATTATGTATTTACAGAAACAAAATAAACTAGAATAAATAGCTTCTAACTTCCGCTCCTAAGCAATTACCTTACCTTATCTAGCCAGAATGATTATGATAACGATAGGGGCTAAAATACAATGAGAAATGTATGCATTAAATAAACTCAGTGGCAGAGCAAAATATATATCTTTTTTATTCTTTGCTCTATAACCTGTGGCACATATGACAATTTGAAGAAAGACCTGTTGCGCTAAGATGAATACACTTAATTAGAATGAAATAAAATTCAATGAAATTATAGCGGCATACCTTAAAGAGGAAAGAAAATGGTGAGGGTTTGCTGGTTAGAAGGGCTTCGTTCCGAAGAAGCAAAATGTATAGCGCTAACAGGGATGTCATCACTGCATCAAGAATACTTACTGGACCGTATTCACATATCCGTTTTTGCGTGCGTATTTTTAGGGTCGGATGAACTGCACATGCGTAGTAACTTTTTCCACACACATTTATGTGGTATTTACGCACGTCAGTACTTTCGTCATGGACTTGTGAATCGCACTTAGGGACATACGTACGTAATGGCGTGGTTTTTATCCGTATGGGAGAAATGACGTGAAAGTGGGTGGGGGGAGCATTTAAATGGGCATTGAGGGTGTGGTTAGATAAGTACGCACATACATAAGTTACATATTCGTGTAAGTACATACGTAGACTTAAAGGTGGCCCATGGTCACTGAAAACCCGCCCGGCCGAGGGGAGTGTCATGGGTGTTGCCTTGCTACATGCGTGCGTAAAAACTCGCACGCAGTAAATACGGATCTGTGAATCCGGTCCACTGACAGTTGATTCCAGCTGATTTCCAGAAAATGTCAACTGCAAATGGTAAGTTACCCACTTACCCTAACTTTTACCTGAAAGGTACATAACCCACCCCCTTACCCAAGTTTTACCCAAAAGTTAAGTTTACTATCTCCTTACCCTAACCCTTACCCCCTCTTGTAGCAGCTAACTTTTTCCCTCCCTGTTCTGCAGTCTAACCCTAATCTTCTGCTTGTTGTAGCCTAACCTTAACACACTCTGTCCCGCAGCCTAACCCTAATTTATTCCTACTAATTGCCTAACCTTAACCCTTCCTGTCTCGCTGCCTAACCCTAACCTCTATTAGGAACATGTAATTTTTTAAATAAGGCCATTCGACAATTACCTGTTCCAATTGGAAATTTTCTACACTTAGGCTATTTCAGACAATGATACAGCCGCGATACAGCTGTCGACTTTATCATTGTCAAAATGTTGCCTTTCTAACTAGCAACTGCATCCTAGAAAAATATATCACTTGTATGTCTGATACTGTATATAGTTCCAAAAGAGATATCCAATCCCTTGGTATTAAAATGTAAAAAATGGATATGTCTCCACCATACAGGAGTTAACCGTAGATACTCCATGACCATGCGGTATTGAGTAGACAACACAGAATACAAAATAGAAAATTAATTCTGCTTAATAAAGTAAAAATACAAAAGGATGACTAAAAGGAAAAACAAAGGGCTGATTCCAGACTTAAGAAGCATCTTGAAATTAAGGACCTGATTCACACTTAAGAATCTTCTTAAAATAAGAACTTAAAGTCACTCCTGGGCAAAACCATGTTGTTGTTTTTGCGGGGGGAGTCAAGTTAATTGTATTCTTTGCATGCAGGAATACATCTTTGAATTGCTTACTGAAAACAGAAACTGACTGGCCCTTTCTTAAAGTGGTGAGACCACATTGAGAAAGAGCTAGCTCCGAAACATATCAATTGATGTTCAAGTTCAGCTCTCCAATACCTCTACCCAGAGAACAACATTTTCATCAATTTCCATCTGGCAACCTGGCATTGCTGAGTCAGTTGATGAACTATCATCAGTCACTAACAAAGAGGATTAGTTGTTATGTAGTGTAATGTTTGCTTAGAGGAATTTTTAAAAGATTGCTATAGACTTTAAATACATTATTTTTCAATATTCAAAACACCCCTCATTTCATGAGAGTTACCAAATAAGTAGCAGTTCTGCAAATAACTGAACTGGATCAGTAGGATAAGAAGAGATCAGATCTTGATCAATCAATAGCCACAGCAATGCTGTTCTCCAACTGTTACATGGAGCAGTAATCTAAGGAATGTTGAAATGAATAAGAACATGATGCTTTCTTGTCCTGTTGTGCTGTGCTCTTCATGCGAGAAAGTGCTGGATGTCTGAAATAAGTGACAGTCTCAAAATAAAGACTACTGAATAAAAGCAATGTATTACAAAACAGTCACATGTGAGCATATACATTGTCAACACATACCATGATAATTACTCGGCAGTGGCATAAAAAAACAAAAACAAATTAAATATGATATTTTGTTTCTAATAAGAAACAAGGAGAAATATACCTGATTCTGATATGTGCTGTTTAAATTGCAAATGTTTAGGTGTCAGTGTATTTACTTAATTTAAATAGAAAATATGGAATGTACAGTGGAGCTCAGATACAGCTTTTCATTATAAAATGCTCACTTTGCGACGTAATGGAAAAGTTAGATTGCAGCCCATTACTAAATCAGTAAAACTTTGTTTATATATCTTTTAGTAGGTGCTGCATTCCGACAGAGATCAGACATCATCCATTCAATTCACAGGATGAACCATACATTCTTTTTGTAGGACACTGAATAGGTGATATTGGGCTAGATCCAGTAAGTGCTTGAAATTAGTTATTCCTGGGCTAAACCATGTTTATTGCAGGGGGAGTCAAGTTAATTGTATTCTTTGCATGCAGGGATATATCTTTTTATTTAGACTTGGGATAGGAAATATCACCTCTCAACTCAACTAATAATGTTTGCAACAGGCGAAATATGACTCCCCCTGCAATCAACATGGTTTAGCCTAGGAGTAACAAATTTCCAATATCTGATCTTTGTAGGAAGCTAATAATTGATAAGTAAACAAAGGCTTAATGATTTCTAAAGCCCTATTGAACTTTTTCCACCAGGTGGGCCCAGAATGCAAGGCAAAGATTTCCCTGATTTTGGTTTCTGGTTAGAAAGGCCTAATTTTGACATTTATGCAGTCGACAACTGAACTGAAATGATTCAGGAAATGGGTGCTTTTAGTAAATGGCTCTGTTTCGGCAAAGTACCTGTTCCTAATATGCTCTCCCTGACACGGGCTGTAGGGATAGGCTGTGATGTGCTACAGAGGGCTAAGTCTATGGTTAGGGTTAGGCTGCTCAGAATTAAGGGCTAGGATAAGAAATTAGGCTGCAGAATATGGAGGGTTAAGGTTAGGCCAATAGAAGGGGTGGATTAGGGGAAGGTTTGCAGTTTGCAGTTTCTGGACCCACTGGCTAAAATATATATTAATATGTAAATAAATAACAACAAAAAATGACCCCCATTATCCACTTTTCTAGGCAGTCTCTTCCTGCAGCATTGGTAAGGCCTGTTTTTGTTATCCAACTGTGGAACAGCCCAGTTATGTCAGACACTGGATCATGGCATATTGTGTGGTGGAATTTAAATTTCGGTTCTAAGTTAATTCTAAATTCTAATGCTTGTTTGTTATATGCAAATGAAGGATGAAGTATTCTGTGAAGACAAAAATAATTCCCACTAAACAAATACATTCAGAATTTACAAAAAATAAATATGTATTTCTTTGTTTCACTCCTAACTTAATATAAGGCATTTGCTTATCTTTCCACTAGAAGGCAGCAGAAAAAAAATAACAAAATCAGATATTCTCCTAACATTCTTGCAATATATGATAAAAGCTTTCAGATATATTAAAGGGCTTAAGTAGGTACAGGAGTGAGGCGCCTTCTTTAAAGAAAGAGAAGTACTAGAAAATGTAGGCACCACTAACACTGGACAGTAGAGATGAGCAGTTCAAATTATTTAAAATCTGACAGTAATGAATTTAGGGGTTCCGAGTAGAAGTTTCTCCCGCCAAACTCGGATCGCGAATCGAGGCAAAGCATCATTTTAAATTATTTGTATTTTGGTTTGGGATTCTATATAAGACAATGTTGGATGCTATTCTAGTACTGTTCATTATATATATTATATATATAAAAATATCTCTCACAAGAAACTGCTAAAACTCTCATTCATGCATGAATTATCTCCTGCATTGATTACTGCAATGCCCTTCTGATTGGACTCCCACAATATAAAATTACCCTACAGTCTATATTGCATGCAGCAGCAAGACTGATCTTCCTTGAAAACGCACAATCAGTCTCTACATTGGTTGGCTGTAAACTACAGAATCAAATACAAAATCCTCTTGCTAACCTATAAAGCCATAAGCAATACTGCACCTGCATATATATCCTCACTTGTCTCAAGCTATATTGTTCTCTCAGATCATCACAAGATTTACAACTCACTTCTGCACTTCATAAATGCTCTGATTCACGGTTACAGGACTTCTCCCGAGCTGCACCCACTCTCTGGAATAACCTTCCTTGCCCATTAAGACTATCCACTATTCTACAAACTTTCAAGCCTTCCCTTAAAACTAATCTCTTCAGACAATCTTATCAAATTCCCCAACCTTCCTAAGCATTAAGTACTATATTAACAACCACTTCTGCCGTTTTACACATTATTAACACAAGCCTGCACACTCTCTCTTTCTATTCTACAATTCCTTCATCTCTGTTACTCTGTATATGGGAACGGCACTCCAAGTAAGGGTATACTGCTCCAGGTGCTGTCCAAGGTGGTAGGGTACATAGAGTTGAAGGATGGACGCACTCAGGAGACTGAAACAGTAGTTCTTTAAATCATCAAAAGATTTTAATGCATACGTTAATAGCAACGTTACATTAGTGTAGGTAAATAGCGGTGAGGATATAGTCCGACGTTTCAATCCCCATGACAGGGATTTTCATCAGGGCACCAGCAAGAGGAAAAGCAAGAGGCACCTCTTGCTGGTGCCCTGATATATATATATATACAGACAACATATTGATGTTAATAATACAGTGTAGCAACACAAACAGTTGCAAATGAAACAATTTTAGCACTTTTTTCATTTTTTTTTATTTAAGATTTCCCAATTCAATACCAAAACCAAAACATTTAAGGTTTTTCTTTTTCAAAAACCAAAATCAAAACACGATGAAGATTTAGAACCAAAATCATAACAAAAAAATACGGGGTCACCTCTCATTTCTACAAAGCAGTAACAGGTTGAGAAGAAATGTAAGGTAACATTACATCACTGACAGGGTTGTGAATAAGTGGAATAACCCATGGTTGCCGACTTGTGTCAGCTTCCCTCCGGGAGATCCCGGAGAGAAGCTAGCGACGCATGCGGGGGGCGGGGCTTAATGACTCGGTTTATGCAAATCACGTCATTAGGCCCCAGGTAAATAACGGTAAGGATATAGTCCGACGTTTCAATCCCCATGACAGGGATTGTCATCAGGGCACCAGCAAGAGGAAAAGCAAGAGACACCTCTTGCTGGTGCCCTGATATATATATATACAGACAACATACTGATGTTAATAATACAGTGTAGCAACACAAACAGTTGCAAATGAAACAATTTTAGCACTTTTTTCATTTTTTTTTATTTAAGATTTCCCAATTCAATACCAAAACCAAAACATTTAAGGTTTTTCTTTTTCAAAAACCAAAATCAAAACACGATGAAGATTTAGAACCAAAATCATAACAAAAAATTACGGGGTCACCTCTCATTTCTACGAAGCAGTAACAGGTTGAGAAGAAATGTCAGGTAACATTACATCACTGACAGGGTTGTGAATAAGTGGAATAACCTCCCATCAGGAGGAATTTAAATGTGCTTGGGATAAATATAAAGGGCCAAATCCAGAAATCCTGTGCTGCTGGAGTTCTGACATCAGATCCCAGGAAAGCCTGGATCCAGAGAACCCAGATCCACGCTGGAAGTCTGCTTCTGTTTTCCGCAATAAAAAATGGCCCACTGTATGGGCCAAATGATCCTTAGTTTTTGTCACACTCTATGTTTAGAGATATGAGGATAGTTCAAGAACTCTGACTTTTAAATATTTGGTTTGATCCACACACTATGCAAACATCTGTGTGTTCGCAATATAACCACTCGCACTGATGGACTTCCAACTGCTAGGGCTTAGCTTAAGTTTTCTAACGCATCTCAATACCCAAAAATACATTGAGCCAAAGCTGTCAAAGATCTATTCCTTTTAAGTCTGGAAGAGATCACAATACGTTCCGATCAGGTAAAATAGATGATTGCACATGTGCATAATGAACAAAGGACCGAATCCAGACCTCTGAAACTGGATAACTGTTGGATCCCAACCCCTGTGCATACAAGGAGGCCGCTCCCTTTGCTTGCAAGAGATTTACAATAAAAAAAAAAACCCTACCTTAATATCTCTGCAACATCCCCATGTAAAATGGGGACAGTGTAGAATCCTGCATAGTGCCTAAATGGTTGCTTAAATCAATATATAAGGGCCGGATCCAGAACTATGTCCGTCTTCCATAGACGGACGTAGTTCAATAAACAGTAGCTAATGCGCATGCGTAGTAGGTATTGTACGTAATCTGCGTATCGTTTTGATACGTAGATTGCGTATATGCGGCCTTTTAGACCGCATATACGCAACGCAA
>WWET01001193.1:134275-147851 GCA_011038615.1 Limnodynastes dumerilii
CCCGTTAAGATCAACGGGCTGCCGAAGCCTCACAAAGTGTTTGTGCATCGCCATGGAAACAGCAGATTTCCATGGCGAATGCAGTTTAGTAAATTTTAAAATGTTCATTTTCAGGTGATAATGAGCGTTTTAGTATTAAAACAGCCATTATCACCCGGAAATTAAGTTAGTAAATAGAGCCCCATATATATATGACCCAACATTGAGACTCTCATTGTTAGAGTTAGGACCACCATATGCAGAAAGGCCTTGACGGTGACTGGTGGCTTATCATATATTTGCACAAATATGTGTAACAGACATTTCTGCGTTTTATTTTACAGATAGACGGTAAAGTCTGTTACTGGTTTATGGCAGTGTTGCTGAGGCAGTTTCTTTCCTTTGTTTCTGTGTCTAGCAGATTACCCCTGTCTTTCATGCACCTGTTTGCATTTACCTATAAATTGATTAAGCAACTTCCATTCTGTGTTTATAATTGACAAGACCACAGATTTCCACCTCCCACTAAGCCTGTTTCCTCAATTCTTGTCCAACGTTCCATCTGACAGAAAGCCAGGGCTGCTTTACTATACACTCTAAATCAGTCTGCTCGAGTCCCCTTATTTCTTTCAATTTTTATGGTGAATCCCACTCCTGATTGATCCCTGCAAGGTTACAATTATTTGTGTGGTATGAAGTAACATTTGCTTGTCTCCTGATTACTGAAGAGTAATATGTTTTAATATTCATGTATGTTTTAATAAAGTGTAATTTTCGCTAATCACTGGATTGTCTCAAATTCCCTAAAATGCTTACCATTTATTCTTTTTTGGTTGCTACTACTGAGATGGTTTGTTATACAATTGGAAAAGTCTGAAAGGGTTTATCACGCACATTGACTATTCATTGATAGTTGATAGTAATTGACTGTATCACTTTGCCAGCACCAAATTTAGTAATATGGAAGCAGAACTGGACTCCCATATCATCCTCCCCTTTGACAGAAAGTAAGTAATGCCTGTTCTCACCTGTCTATAAGAGTGTTATACATACATTACTAACACTGATATATACATAAGTCAGCTCTGGGTACTGCACATGCACAGTCCCTATTCTTCTATTTTTCTGCAATGAAATGCAGTCGCCTGATGCTAAAAATCAGAGATACACATGGTGAGTGGTCCTAGGCATTTAAATTGCTGCGTTAAGCCCTTATGTATAATCCAGTATTCCACAGCATGGAGATGCGTGGAGAACAGTTAAGGTTGCCTCTCCCCGGTCAAGGATTTACTATCTGTATGTAGGAGAGCTGGGGGAGTATAGAGTAGATTTTTGTTCATAAGCCATTCCTTAATTTCCTTTACCTGAAGATGAAGAGTGTGTATGGGTTTTAAAAAAAGTTATCAACGCAGTTGTGGCAGATAAAGCAGATGACAGGGGAGTACGAATGTGACACAAAGGGCAAAATACCAGCACAAATATAGTTTTTAAGTCCAGCTCCTGTTATGACTTTACACCACCACCTGAGGTCCTCCCATGCTCTCTTTCCAGCTTCAATCACAATTCGGTATTCTGCCTGAGAGACTGCAGTTCAGATCTGTGTCTGCATCAAATGTCTGCAGCTCGTTAAGCTTGATCCCTGACACCTGCATGGTCTGCATATAACCAGCTACTTCCAATTCTCCCTTGCTGGTTTGTTGATGTTATTCCAGTCTTTTAAGCTCTGCATCAACAACCTGTGTTCCAGCTCTTTATGCCTTGGTGAACTCCTGGATTTTTGCCCTAAGTCTACACCCTGTGCTCCAGATTCCTTTGTCCTTGTGCTTTCCTGGGTTTCTGCTTGGACCTCATCATACATGTCTGTTTGCAGTCCCTGTGACCTGATTATTCACCTTTCAATACCCTTTGTACCCTTCTTCTACTTCTGCACCTACATTCGCTATATAGCCTCATTAGTCTGCAATAAACCTTGTTTATTCTTGTTATTTACTGTCCTGAATAGTATGGTATTTAAGGGTCATCAATTGACCATAGTTTCTTGATTTTGGTAAATGAAATAATCCATCTTCAAGCAGCAGTATTCTGGGTTTCAAAATATCTTATGCCAGTTGTGGCTGCAAAATCCAAGTCAACCTAGTTCAGGGTCAGAAGTACCTTCATCATCATTCTTAATAGTTAGCTAGATGTGATTGGTTTTCATTAGCATCCTCCTCAGATAGATTAGGGTTTAGTAAACACATGGACATGAAATATCTTTTGAATGAGTTTATCTCCTTACCAGCCAAAGGCAATATAACCACTTAATCTTTACAATAGTGGAAAAGGTCAAGTCATCATGAGTGAGCAAAATACATTTTATTTATAGTTGTACTTGTACTGCATCAACAAAAGTTTTCTATGTAACAACCAATTTATTTCTTGTAAACATATTTTCCTTCAACTTTGGATGTAGCAACAAACATATTTGTCCTGGCGCATTAATCCTAAGAGCACTCTGCTAGAGTGTAGTAAGATTCATATCTACAAACTGGAAACTATGTTTTCTTATCCAACAAATATCTAAGCAACACATATTTAACAATTACATGTAAATGAATTAATGAATATTATGAATATATGTGTGTTCATTCTCCCCCTGTTCTTGTGTTCTCTCTCCCCATCTTTCTCTCTCTCTCTCTCTCTCTCTCTCTCTCTCTCTCTCTCTGATTGATTAGAAAAATAATCCTGGCAATGTTATGCATATGTTATGTAGTTGCTTCATACAGCTGGAATAAGTATTTTTTCATAATTTTGCAGTTTATATTACAAGATAAAATTACTTGTTTTTTTTTTTTGTTTTTTTTTTACAAACTTCAAATTCAAATTCCCCTTTACATAAAAATATGATTATAGTACAAACAAAGGGCATGTCTTGGATAAATACACAATACCTAACTCTGTTATTAGATAAAATTCCAAACCTTTAGTTTTTTTCATACCAGAAATGAGGTTCCCTTGGCACATTTTCTTCATAATAAAAATGATTATTTTAGAATTTAATATTTTGTGAATTCCATAAAACTTTCTTCGCTCTGCTTGTATTACAAAGACTTATTGAATGGCAACTTTATTGAGAACTCCATGAAACAGTGACTGATCTATGAACCCTTCTTTATATCTTCAAATCAGAAGCAATTTCAAATGCAGGAAAAGTTTATTTTGTTCCAGAGCCACAAATAAAACAGCTTATAAAGGTGCACCTTTTATTTGTTGTGTGGTCTAAACGGGAAACATTGTCAAAGAAGGGAATCTAACACAACGATAAATCTGCATTTTTTTTTTTACCTCTAAGTCATTTGTGTCATTGAACTCTAATGATTTGTCTTGTACTTTTCAGGCTGCCGGTTCAGAGGTGAGAGTGTGCCAGCTGCCGTGACGTTTCTCTGTGTGATTGTGTACTGCGCATGCTAAGAAGTTCTCAGGAGCAGAAATTCTCACGTGACTCAAATCTGAGCAGAAATGAAGCGCCTGCGGTTTACATTCTGAAGGGTGTGGAGGGAAAGGATAGAGTGACGGACCCTGATTTACACCTAAGAAACGGTATTCAGAGATGCGTTTGTTCAAAGGTCTGCAATTATATGCACGCACGTAACAAGCCAGCACCCACCAACACCCATCACACTCCTTTCTCAGCAATCGTAGACTTACACCTCCATAGAGCACCTCTAACTTTACGTGTGTACCTACATGCAAATATGTATTCCGTGCGTGCAAATCTATGTAACCGCGCCCTCAAAGACTCATTTAAATGCCTCCCCCCACCCTCTTTCACGTAACTTTTCCAGTACACAACTTAACCCCGCCCCTCCATACGTATGTCCCCAAGTGCGATTCACATGTCCGTGCCTAAAGCACATATGTGCGTATATTCTACGTAACTTACGTAAATAAAGTTACTACGCATGCGCAGTTAAACCGTACCTAAAAATACGCTTGCAAGTTCACGTCAAAACGGATCTGTGAATACGGCCCAGTGTTCTTAGGCGCGTATAAACAGCAAACGGAACAGTCCCCAGTCATGCACCAGTCAGCCAGGCACACCTTACCGAAATAAACACAGATTGGTCACCCCGAAGTGAATAGGTGGCCCAACTAGCAGATAATATAGCATAAATGTAACTTGCTATAAATATAGTAAAAATAAAATAAATATAATATAAATAAATATTACTCACTTAAATACATCTTAATATAAATATAACTCCTTGGCATCACCAGCAAAACTGGTCACCCAACAACAACCCAATCCTATTGCTCACCCCAACACCTGGAAGGTGGCAAATCTATGGACCCAACCGCTAGGGAGTGGTGTCCGCGCATCTATCCTGGGTGGCGTACCAAAGACCTTTTGCAACTTAACGTTCCCCTTTGCACCAAATACACTGTTGACCCCCCCACTGCTACCGCCCAACCATGTACTGCCTCAATGGAGGAATAAAAACACATGTTAGTAAATGCTTAATAAACTCTAAGGGAGGGAGGGAGATTTCCCAGTGTCCTTTTATTTACCTCCTAACCACCCACCTCCCTTACTATATAAGCCAATCTAACCTTTAAACAATTTAATACTAAACACCTGCCTCACAGGTGCTAAGTGGGCCCCTGCCTGCCGTTTATAGTCCCTGCAGCCCTATGGGGTCTTTGTTCCTTTCCTCCATAGTTATCGTGTGCTCATCCTTAGTAATGCTCACTACGCTAACTACGTAGCCCTTAGGCATGTTGTTTCACTATGTGCAGTCAGACTGCATGTAGGGCCAGATTTACTGAGCTGCAGGTTTGGAAAAGTGGAGATGTTGTCCATAGCAACCAATCAGATTCTAGCTCTCACTTTCCATTTACATATTAGAGAATGTCAGCTGCAATCTGATTGGTTGCTTTTCCAAACCCGCAGTTTAGTAAATCTGGCCCGTAGCCTTTAAGGTTAGAGGAGGTATCCTCTGTGGGAAGTTAGGTAAGTGGGTGGGGGGAGAAATGTAGATTACAAAGGGAGGGAGGGCTGGTGATTCTCCTTGCGTATTTTCCTTAACTCTCACGGTTAGTTAAGTGCCATTAGGCACCTAAAACCGGGGGCAGTCCACATAGCCAAAGTATAGTAAGGGTTGACAGTATTCACAGATATGAGTGAGTTAGGTGCAGACAGATCCGCACCTAACTCACCCATCCTGCCCCTATCCCCCCCTTCCTTTTAGGTACCTTATGGCACTTACGAGTGGCATGGGGCTACCTTATCTAACCATGCAGAGTTTCCTTATTAAGAAGTAAACTCCGCAGGGAAATGGTCTCTCCCCACTCCCAACTCCGCCCTCCCAGGCTAATCTAAATCCCTCCCACTTCTACCTAAGCACACCCAAAGGCGGCATTACTCCGCCTCTTTCTACTTCAACTACTCTGTGCGGTCTTTAAATAGCGCATGGAGGAAATCTGCGTACCTAACTGGTACATAGACTGCGTAAATGACCTACTACGCATGCCTAGTAGGTTATTTACTAAATATTCACCGTGTGAACACGGTCCGGTGTACCCCAACAAATGCAACCGATCTAGAGCCAAACTCAGACATAAAAAAATTGCTCTTTACGTTAAAACCTTGGGGTAGATCCAGAACTACAATTGCCGTATGTTTACTCACGTAGCGTATTTTCGTGTGCGTACCTTCTATACACTCCCCTAGGCACACCCCTTGAACGTACGTATTTTGTCAAGATACGCTTTTCAAACCCTACCTTAACTTTTGCCAATGTAACCACAGTGTACGTACGTATGGGCAACACGTATTTACGCAGCTAAGCACGCCCATACTGTACACTTTAAATACAAACCCCTGCCTACTTAACGTATTTCAGACGTATTTTGGACTCGCGTAAAATTGGCACGCCCACACGTAAGTATTTACTTGACACATACGTGAATGGCCCATACGTTCACAATTACGCTATGTTACTGAGCGTATTTTCTATGGTGCGCATGCGCAGTACCAAAAGGCGATTTTACGTCTCCGCCACGTGTAAATTCGCTCACAAGTGTTGTTCTGGATCTGGCCCATTGTCACCAGCAACAGATCAGGTGTAAGTCCAGGGGGTTCACCTTCCACACACCTATTTCTGACCTTTGCCTTAGGATGGGACACTTCAAATGCATTCCATGGTTTATTTCAGTGGTTGAAGTGGAAATATAGAAGTGGAGGTATGGACAGTTAGAAATAGTAGAAGCGAACGGAGATTTATAGCTTTTCTACTAAATCAGTGGGGAGAAGTGACGGTATGACACACCCCGTATACCTCACTTCAAGCCCTATTTACGTAAGGACGTGTTCACGGAAATGAGCTCAATCGAGACCGAAACAACAAAGTGCCTATGGCGCTAACTGAGAGACAGCAGCTGTAGCAGAGTGTTCGCTAAACTCCCAAGAAAGAAAAAGATAATAATTTTTTATTCAAATATGAATGTTTGATGTTGATAAAAAAAAAGATATAACAAACGGCAAACCTGGAATCCCAATGTTTTATAATACACAGTATTAAGAAAACAATAATTATGTCAATAAAATAGCTTAACTGCCTCCCAGTTAAGTTATCAATTACACTAACCCTCCTCAGAGAGAGATTGGGGGATCATTAGCTATGAACCATAGCAGTTACCATGTTATATACTGGAAACCACCACGGACCTGATCCAGACCCCCCCACACGCTTTCCGTACATGCGGGGGTCTCACCGTCTGAGAGAGAGAGATGAGCACACACCCCCTGTCACGCCCCTCACTCGTGCAGGCTGTATGGCAGATTACGCTGCCATAAGCCTACCTTAATGCAATTGTACGTATCAGTGGTCCGGACCCAGCGGGCCTGGATCCGGCCCCATGTGTTGGTCTTTTAATATTAAGGGGTAAAGTTTCAATATAATTTTTCCATGTGCCAAAAAACCCTCAGCCTTTGTATCTTCATCCAATAAGGCCTCCGGCCAGTCCATTTTGAAAATATAGAAGAACTTCTCTTTGAATAATGCAATAGAATGGGCCACCGTGCTAAGCCATAACTGAAGTATAGTTTTCCTTGCTGCTGCACTTAAAGCCAAGAGCTTCCCTACTGGAAGAATCCCCAACAGAGCCCATTTTGGAGTAAAGTGGATTGAACTAAGTATATCACTGGTAGCAAATCTTCAAACTTCTAGCCAGAGTTTGTGAACAATGGGAGAAGTCCACACACAATTATAAAGGTTCGCTTTAGGTGAATTGCACCACAAGCAATTATGGGAGTCCAAGAGCCCTATCCTAAATCTTTTCAAAGGAGTTAAATATGTTTGTTAAAATATATTCAAGAAAAGTTCGATGTATGTTCTGGCTGGGAGCAACTTACTAGGAAGTGGACAGTACTTTTAAGATGGTGGTACTACTACATTCCATGAATAAATCTGTAATTTTCCATTGGGAAGGGCCCGATAAAACAAGAAGTTCTCTAATCATATTATAACGGACCAATATAGCTCAGCATTGTGGGGAACACTGAAGAAGGGACTTGGCAAAAGGATTGTTCCAGTCCTCTTCACTGAACTCTCCACTAATTGAAGTAATACAATGGGCTGCTTGAAGATACGCTAATGGATTGCTACGCAGTATGTCATATTTTTCCACTGCATCTGTGTAGGTTAATACGTGTTTTAATGGCTTGCTTGTAAGATGTCCAGTTGTAGTGATACCCGCCGATGCCCACGCACTGAGCGGACCGGACACCCTGCCATGATGAAAGGCTGGATTGTGTAGAAATGGTAAGTCTATGGAGTACTTGCCCTTAAGTTCTAAATTGTGTCTAAGTATGCACCAGACCTTTCTAGTAGTTCACAAAAGTGGATTTTACCTCCTGGGCAATTTTGTGGTCCCCCTGATGGAAGAACAATGCCAAACTACTATGTGCAAGGAAATTAACCTCCAGCTGTATATTCACTTAAGAATTTTGCCTAGTTAACAAGTTCCAATTCTATAATTAGTGATATTGGGGGTATTTGTCCCTTCATTGGATTTGGGTTTTTACAACTTTTGGATATAGGCACATTTCGACTCCAGATAAAGGGTCTGATTCAGAGATCCAGTATTAACGATAGTTCCATGCGTATATTTAGGATCAGATCGATTTTGCATCAACTGCGCATGTGTAGTAATAGTGATATGCCGTCTACGTTGAAGTTAAGGTCGGAAATGGCTAAGGGACGGACTTGTGAATCGGGCGGAGACAACTGCGACCCTAATTGCTGCGGAAATATACAGACCTAAGGATTTGCATAGAAATGGGCGGGGGGAGGTATTGAGATGAGGGAAAGTGGGTGCGCTTACAGAGGTAGGGCCGAAAATATCCGCAACTAATACACATAAGGGGCCGCAAATATCCGCAACTAAGACACATAAGGCCGGAAGTTTGTGCGTCTGGTTAGGGCAAGTCAATGCAGGTCTAACTTTAGGTCCGGCAGGAGAAAGCAAGGGGAGTGACTGGTTTTTTTGGTGGGTGTAACCTGCTCCGACCTGAGACTTAGTTGTGTATATTTGCGGCCCGATCGCCAACGGAAGTCTGAATACGGCCCAAAATGCCTAAAAAGATAAATTGATATAGTTGGTGTCCTTTTTAGTTAATAAAATGGGTAGTGCCTATAAAATATATTGGAGGCTCGGAATAGAAGCCATTTTACTTAAGCTTGCCCTACCCATATATGACCAACAAAGATACCCCCATCCCTTCAGCTGATTACTTTAGTGTAATTAACTTCATACAATCGAGAGGAAAGCTTGAGTATGTGTATACCCAAGTAAGTAAATTGGTCTTTAACCCAAACAAGTGGAAATGCTTTTCACCAGGAAGGTGTCCTGACATGGGAAAGTAACAACGCAGCTCGCTTCGCCTTATCTATTTCGAATCCAAAAACAAGGCGAAACATTTCTAATTAATTGAGGATAAGTGTTACGACACTCCGGGTTTACCTGGTAGAGTACCGGAGTGGTCGTGTGGAAGATGGTAGACTGGAGTGGCGCCCCGGTTTTATTAATAAGCAATATATGACAAAAGATCATCTGTGAAAGCAGTAACTTTTATATTCGGACAGCCTACCCGAATACCCAAATTCTCAGGAAGGGGGTAAATGGAAAGAATAAATAGCAGAAGGGACAGGAGACAACCCTGCCTCGTACCCTTGCACCCATAACAATAGGTTGACTATGCATACCATTGACTAATAAAGCAGTCATCGGGCAATTATAAAAAGTATCAATCAGATTAATGAAAGTATCTCCACAGCCTCTCAGCTCAAAACCCCATATTTTGGGTTTGCAAATCTTGGTTAGACGCTACTACAGCGGCTATTGCAGTTTAGATGCCTTTAACAGAATGCTTCCCAGCCGCTGATGAAAAGCTAGCTGATGTGGAGTAAGAATAGAAGGCACTATGGTTTGTAGCGTAGTTGCCATTATTTTGGCCAAAATTTTGAAGTCGTTATTTAACAGACTGATTGGTCGATATGAGGCCAGTAACTTTGGATCTCTCCTAGGTTTTGGAAGCAAGACAGTATAAACTTCATTAAACAAAGGGGCCCCGTTTCACACGTAAGAAACTGTACTTCTTAAGTGCGCATTTTTCCAAAATGACCTATTACGCATGTGTAGTAGGTCATTTAAGCAATCTATGTACCAGTTAGGTACATAGATTGTCTCCGTGCTGTTCTTAAAGTCGGCGGAACTTGTTGCCATTCTCTCCCCTATCTGGTCCTTGTCGATGTTCTCTTTCTATGCAATTTAGTAGCAAAATTTCTTATTTTCTACCTATCTATTTTTTATGACGCCATCGACATTTTCAGCAAATGTTTGGATAAGTCTAGATAGAGAATCCAAAATATTTTGCTGTGAGTGACACTGATCTTCCACATAACTTGTGCGCTGTTCGACAAGTATTGAAATCAATTTTGGCCAGTGAGGCGTCAATGTGCCTTTAAATATTTTCTCATTATTTTTTTTATCAATGAGAGGCATTAAAAAATTGGATGATTGCCGCTAAGGTCTCCGGTGAGAAGGGCATCTCCGCATTAGGTTTAAAAAGGGAAGCTGATGATTCTGCCATTTCTAGCAGTGGTGGAGGGGGGGAAGGATTAACCTACTTGAGTTTTGTTTTGGCTTTGTAGCTCAGGAGGAAGTAGAGCTATGAGCATTTTTGGATGGCATGACCTCGAGAAAATTATCCTTCCCCTAGAAATGGATGTATAAAGAGAGTTTGGATGATCTGCTACCAAACAGATCCTAGAAGCAAGTGCGAATGAGAAACAATTACTGAAGAAAATATATATTAAAGACTTGTGATACTAGCTCCCTAAAAATACACCCGAGAAAGATTTAAAGATCAAATACACTGCTATTAGGTTCGACCCAACAATCCTACCCCAATATTTAAGACACTACATTTTGATCTGTATTAGATTTTAAGGGGTATATTTACTAAAGTCGATTTGAGTAAAATGGTTTCTATTCCGAGCCTCCAATATATTTAACATCTTTTGCACTTTTTATGAAAAAAATCTTCAAGCAGAAGTAATGATTTACTTGGTGATAATAAAACCTTGTACGTTATGTTTTTGTCTCCTTTATTATTTATTTCATTTTACGGGAACAGTATATTTCTTAATATCCCTGATTTGCATAATAGCAATACCACATTAGCTTGCATTGTTACAATTAGCATTATCACAACACTATTTTCTAAGTAACACATGACTAAAATACTTACAAGAAAATATATTATTTATTAATGACTCCCTATTTTGCCTCCCACACACAGTAGAAAATACATCTTCAGATGGTAAAGGGGCTCCCTGCAGTGTATCTTCAACTGCAATAATGTCGGGGGATTGTTGATTAAGAGTGACATTATGCAGGAGATAACATACAAGCACAATCTCTACCACCTTAGCAGGAGAATAAAGCAACACGCCACCAGATTTATCAAGACACCTGAACCTAGTTTTTAAAAGGCCAAAGGTACATTCTATCACTCCTCTAGAAGCAATGTGTGCCTCATTATAATTGTGTTGCCAGGAGTATGTGGATTCAGTAGTGGTGTCAGCGGCTAGGAACGACACCCATATCCTGAGTCCCCTAAGATAAAAACCAAAAAAAAAAAGTGCTGTGCAAATTTGAACATCACACCAGATGATACACAACTTATACTCACCCAGCAGCCATCCTTCTGCCATCAGCCATCCTTTGACCATGTTCAAATTTGTCAAACAAGGATGACTGCCTCAGAATATAGGAATCATGGCAAGACCCAGGAAAGCCAGCAAACCCACTCACTATTTTCATATTAGCATCACAGACCACCTGAACATTCAGGGAATGATAGTGGTGACAATTTACATACACCTGACAACGCAGTTTAGGTGCTCTCAGCAGTATGTGAGTGCAACCTATAGCACCCAGGACATTGGGAAATCCTTAGATACTATAGAATGCTAGCTTATGAGCTCACCATTGTGACTCCTGGCTGGGGAAGCAAAGATATGTGCGCACAAGTTTCTTAAGTGCACTTAACACATGAGTCAAGTGATGGGAAAAACTCGGCTGTGAAAGTCCCACCACTCTCCCAGTGACTGACTGAAATGACCCAGAAGCCAGAAAGTGGAGGATACACATTAATTTCTGCATCCCAGACAATGCATGGGAACGAGATGTTGCTGGTTCCAAATCCCTCCTCACCTGCTCATAGATGCTCAGGAGGTTAGCACGGTTCAGCCTAAACATTTGCACAACCTCCTGGTCAGACAGGGAGTTCAGGTCCACACACACATGAAACACACAAGGGTGACGAAGGATGCGCTGTGTGCGCAGAACCTGGGGCTGGTGATGTTCTCGCTCCTCAGTCCTTTGTGTGGCTGCTACAAGGGCAGCCACACCAGCATTCAAAGCCACAGAAACATTAAGCACTTATAGGTCCCATATGGCTGCAAGCAATAAGGATGGGGATTTAGCCAAAAACGTCTCTAGGCTAGGGCGAATTTGAAAACGGCGATTACATGGCATTATTAGGCGATTAAGGAAACACAACCTTAGTGAATACAACAATTTGTATGCCCAACATTGAAAAAACCGCCAAGATGATGTTATGGACGGCGCTTTCCTAAAAGCCTCAAATCCCGGGAGTTTACCTTTAGTGAATACAGCGATGGCATAATCGCCGGCATACTCCCGCAATTTGTGGCGATTTGGCCAAAATCGACTTTAGTAAATATACCCCTAACAGTCCCTACTACATTCTACATGCAATAGCAGATTAACACAGTAATTTGCAATGTAAAGTAATGAGTAACAATGCTACTGCATATAATTATACAAAATTGTTTCAATAAACAGTACAAACAAAAAAAGCAGGGTTACGATATATAGCGCTGTGGAACTATTATCATTCATTTTTTAATCAAAAATTATTTTAGCGCAATCCAGACTTAAACAATTCCGTATGTGCGTGCAATAGAAAAAGTCCTTCTCAAATGTGACACACTGAGAAATAAAGAACAAATTCCCAAAGGAATATCCCATTAACTCACAGGTGTCTAATGATATACAATGTCCGGACAAACACACACACACACACACACACACACACACACACACACACACACACACACACACAGGAATAAACTGATAGATACTGGTACTGGTAAGCTGGAGGGAGAGACATGATGGGAATACTGAGAGGCTGGAGACATGCTGGGGGATACTGGGGAGGCTGGGTACACATGATGGGGACTGCTGAGGAGGCTGTAGACACATAATGGGGGATACTGGGGAGGCTGCAGACACATGATGGGGGATACTGAGGGGGCTGCAGACACATGATGAAGAATACTGGGGAGGCTGCAGACACATGATGGGGATACTGGGGGGCTAGAGACACATGATGGGTAATACTTTGAGCTGGAGACACATTATGGGGAATTCTGGAGGGTGGAGAGACATGCAGGAAATACTGGGGGGCTGGAGACACATGATGGGAATACTGGGAGGCTGGAGAGACATGATAAAAAATACTGGGGGGGCTAGATAATAGATAATACTGGGAGATGTAATAACATGAATGGGGGAATACTGGCAGGATGGAGATACATAATGGGCAACACTGGAAGGCTGGGGAGACATAAATGGGGAATACTTTTTCTGTCATTTGCCGGGCCTTTGACTAGTATAATTTATAATTCCAATAGGCCACACTTCTATTTTTAAATATATGAAATGTGTGCAAGTGTACAGTATATATTTATAAATGGAAGGGGTGCAGTCAAAGACCAAAAGTGATCACTGCCATTTATCAAATATATATATATATAGTCACAAAGAATACTGTCACCCCTCTAAAAGTCTATCTAAATACTCCTGGTGCAAACTCCCAAGTAATGATAGGTACAATGTGGGGGGAAAGGAGGCACTCTGGAGACTTTTCGCATATTTTCTAAAAAGTCTATCCGGCAGAATTTATTGTGAATGTTGTGAATAAATTCTGCCATATAGGCGTTTCTGAACATTTGCGAAAAGTCTC
>WWET01001193.1:162285-178040 GCA_011038615.1 Limnodynastes dumerilii
CACACACACACACACACACACACACACACACACACACACACACACACACACCTTCCACCATGTTTTTGGAGTGTGGGAGGAAACTGGAGCACACGGAGGAAACCCACACAGAAAGCATGTAGGGAGAACATGCAAACTCTGCACACATAAGGCCTAGGCTGGGTATAGAATTCATGACCTCAGCGCTGTAAGACAGAAGTGCTTCTCACTGAGCCACCCTGAGCCACCATGCAGCAATACAAAGACACGCCCACTTGTGATCGCAGGCCTGCAACAGATGGTTCATATTATGCAATATATAGATTTGATTTGACACTATGGGCAGAGAGTCTTCCACATTCTCTTCAATACATTTTATTCAAGTTTTTATGTAGACACAAAAAAAAAAAGAAAAAAGGGAGAGGGGGAGGGGGAACATCATAAGTTACGGGATACAGAATAAAGAGAGGGAGAGGGGGGGAGGGGGAACATCATAAGTTACAGCATTTTAACATGAATCAAAACATACACAATGATAGTAGACCTTGAGCCATATAAGAAAGTTTACAATGGAGGTGTACATTAATCTAACAAACAGGGTATTGTGGCACCTTCGACTCTGTATATTTAAAGCTTTATTCAGATAGAAAACGGTCACTCCAGAATATAGAGATATCGTAAGCGAAATCTAGACGGATGTTGCTCACTGTCTATCTCCTTCTTGGAGATATTCTGACCATGGGAGCCATTGTAAAAGGGGACAATTAGCGGAGACACGATACTCAGCCATTAACGTTTCCATAGTGGAATGAAATGTGATTTTAGCTATGATTTTGGGGAGTGGGGGAGGGTCTGTGGTTCTCCAAAGTTGAGCTATGGCAGCCTTGGTTGCAATTAAAATCTGGCCCAAGAGGTACTGTTTCTCCCTAGGGAAGTCAGTGGGGTAGATATGGAGTAGGGCTATCTGAGGGGAAGGGGTTATAGGCTGGTTTAGTACCCTTGAGGCCAACGAGAAGACCTCCACCCAGAGTGGCTGAATCCTGGGACACGCCCAGAAGATATGTAGCAAATCCCCTACTAGGCCACATCCCTGCCAGCATAATTTAGCGAGCAGGCCACATTATTTGCATTTTTGCTGGAGTAAGATATAGTCTGTTTAATAACCTAATGTACATTTCAACATGCGTGTGATAATTTAAATGATTGGGCTGACAGTTTCATCCACTGTAGCTGAGATAACGTAATTCCCAAGTCCCTTTCCCACTGGGTGTGTGGGGGGGGGTTTACTCGGGGTATGGCCCAGGGATATTAAATTCCCATACCAGAAAGATATGGCCCCTGAGCTACCGCCTTCCACCAGATGATGCATAATAGGGTCAGGTGGGAGGCTTAAGGTATTTGGTATTTTAAGTGTACTGGAAATCCAGTGACTAATTTGAAGGTATCGAAATATATCAGTGGTTGGAATGTTATAAAGATTAACAAGGTCCGAAAATGGGCGTATACGCCCTGGAGTCATCAGGTCTTCCAGCCGCTGCATGCCTTGCTCTCCACTTGTTAATAGCAAAATCTGGAATAACTGAGATAAAGCTAAAGTAGACAGGTTTCTAGTGGGGAGAACAATATCGGTACAGTGACCCAGAAATTTGTCCCAAACTCTCAGGGAATCTCCTATAGATCGCAGGGGGGGATCCAAGCAGGGGCTGGCAGAGCCAGGCAACCAGAGTAGGTCGGCAAATGGGATCGTTTTGCTGAGACTAGATTCTAAACCCACCCATGGTTTCTGCTGTCCCGTGCGGGACCAGTCCCGTATTTGGGCCAGCAAGCAGGCCTCTTGGTATTTTCCCAAGTCCGGGAGGTTCAAACCTCCCGACTGCCTGGGGAGAGTCATTCGGCTCATGGCTATTTTGGATTGTTTATTTTTCCATACATATGTGGCCATGAGTTTAGTAAATTTGGTGAGTTCCTTTTTTGGGGGAAGGTAAGGGATGGCGCGAAATATGTACATTAGTTTGGGCAAAAGCGACATTTTGAATGCCGCTATGCGGCCCAGCCACGAAATCTCGTATGTCAACCACGAGGATGTCAGAGTTGAAAGTTGCTTGTATAAAGGGGCTAGATTTTCCGGGAGGACGTCTTCCACAGCGCGTGTTATATGTATTCCTAAGTAGGTTAGGGATTTATCTTTCCAGGAGTAGGGAAACTTTTCTTGTAAAGAGGTCAGAGTAGTAAGAGGGAGGTTAATAGGCAAAGCTTCAGTTTTTGTAGCATTTAATTTATAATAGGAAACGTCGCTAAATGTTTCTAGAAGAGAATGGATCTCTATTAGTGCTGTTTCTGGCTCTGTGACAAATAAAAGCACGTCATCAGCGAAGAGGCATAGCTTGTGTTGGGTATTGTTAATGGTGATCCCTGGGAATTTAGAGGAGGTCCTAATCAGGTGTGCTAGGGGTTCTATTGAGAGAGCGAATATTAAGGGAGAGAGGGGGCACCCCTGGCGGGTGCCATTAGTAATATTGAAGGGAACGGACAAAAAACCATTACTAAATACTTTTGCAGACGGGCCTCGATAAAGGGCTTCAATAGAGTGGAGAATGGAACCCTGGAATCCAAAACATCTTAAGACCGCCCGCATAAAATTCCAATGCAGGCGGTCAAACGCCTTTTCAGCATCGAGTGAGAGTAAAATGAGTTCCGTTGAAGAGTGGTCTACCCAATCCACTATATCCAGTACTCTGCAGGTATTATCCGGTCCCTGGCGGCCTAGGATAAATCCCACCTGATCCGGATAGATCAGGGAGGGGAGTAAAGGGGCTAACCTGTTCGCGATGAGTTTAGCATACAGCTTAATATCGGTATTTAACAAGGCAATGGGCCTATAATTTTTAACGTCTGTGGGGGTTTTACCTGATTTAGGGATGGTCACTATCTGTGCCTCCAACATTTCAGCGGGGAAAATACCCTTCTCGGAAGCTGTATTAAACAATGTAGTGAGAATAGGGGAAAGTGTATCCGAGAACGTACTGTAGAAGTTGTTTATATAGCCGTCTGGGCCCGGGGGCTTATCTTTTGGTAACGATTTAATTGCCAATGCGACCTCCGCTCGTGTCCAGGGGAGATTCAAGGCTGTCAGGTTGGATTGTGGTAAGGAAGGTAGGGTCAAACGATCTAGAAATTCAGATATTCGCTCTGAAGTAGGCTGCGTGAGAGAGGGGTCGTCACCTAAATTATATAACTCAGAATAATATTTGGAGAAAGTATTCGCAATTTCACGCGGATTGAGGATTTTCTGTCCTGTCTTATCTACCAAGGACTGTATTCTATTACGCACTGTTTGACCTCGTAACTTGCGGGCAAGCAATCTACCTGCCTTGTTACCCATCACGTAATACTTGTGTTTCAGAGCAGTCATGGCATTATAGGTCTGTATTTGCAAATGTTTATTCAAGTCTGCTCTAGCCTTAATTAAGTTACTTTTAGAATCTGCAGTGGGATTGGATTGATTAAGTAACTCACAGTGGGCAACTCTCCTCTCAAGATCGACTAAAGTTTGGACATATCTTTTCCGTAACCTTGCCCCCACCTCGATAGCAGCCCCTCTAACAACCGCCTTGAGTGCACACCAGAAGGTGAAAACAGAGGTGTCCTCAATTTTGTTGGTCTGAAGAAATAGATCGAGAGCCTTCTCAATCTCCATCTTGGCCTCAAGGGAAGTCAGGAGATGTGGCTGTAATCTCCATGGCCTGGGAGGAGTCTTAGTGGACTTAGAGTCCCATGACCAGACCACCGGAGCGTGGTCGGACCATGTGATCGGTAAAATATCAGTAAATTTAGTATCCTGCAGGATCCACTTGTCCAACAGAATGAGGTCTATTCTCGAGTAGCTATTATGGACATGTGAGAAGAAGGTGTATTCTCTAGCTGTAGGAGAGCATATACGCCAAACATCGTATAGATCGTATTCGGCCATAATTTTCCTAAATGCAGTCGAGGGGCCGCCATCAAAGGGGGGCGGTATCTTGTTTGAGCGAGGAGATTTATCTATCCTAGGATTAGGAACCAGGTTAAAGTCTCCCAAAATGATAAGATTTCCCTTACGTATTTTGGAAATTTCTGTACATAGTTTACGGAAGAAGGGCACTTGACGTGTGTTCGGGGCGTACGCTGTGGCAATGGTAACCAGTTTACCTTCCAATGTTCCCACTAGGATTAAGAATCTACCGTTTCTATCTTCTAATTTTGTAAGGAGCTGAAAATCTAATTTAGTGTGGATTAAAATGGCCACTCCATTCCTTTTGGACGGGCCATTAGCTGTATAACAAGTGGGGTAACGATGGTCACCGAGTTTGGGAGGGGCCTGAGTGGGGAAATGCGTTTCCTGTATGGCTACTATGCCTGCTTTGTATCTATGGAAGGAGGTTAAGGCTAAACGCCTCTTATTAGGAGAATTAAGGCCTTTGGCGTTGATAGAAAGAAATTTAACCATTATCAAGATTATAGTTTGGGGCGAAATTTACTATAGCTCGGGAGTAGTCCAACCTGTTTGATAAAGCTAATATATGCTGGTGCACACCATCCATTTTGCATATAGGGATGAGCGAGTACACTGTAACTGTGGATATAAGTATCAACTCAACATTTATAGGGAGGAATAGGAAGGGAAAGCTAAACAGAGCAAAAAGGGGAAGGAGAAAAACCAAATAAGCCCAGTGGATCGGGCCAGAGCAGTCGTCACAAGGAAGAGGATGCGACGACATGTGTAATACTGGGGGGTGGCGGTCTGAAAGAACCACTCCAGACCAGATAGAGAGCAATGCTAAATTTAGCGTGTAACTTGAACTAGGATAACAGTGTAATGAAGGCGCTATCTATCATGACAGTGATAGCTAGCTAGTCTGTTACAGGTTTAACCCTAACATTAACACCTTTGGTAACACAATTTGGAAATTCAAAAGAGAGGATATCCTTATTATACCAGGAAAGCATAATATTTGAACTACCACTACCCCACAGGAGTTGCTAATCGTACCAGGCGAGGCGTTAGCCCAACCTGGAAAGACCACCATGCCTCCATCAATACCTACATACATATCTTAACAGATCTGTGGGTAGACAGCAGTGAGAAAGGGTGCAAAAACCATCATTAACTGTGCTTTTAGTGAAAAATTTGAAACATATACTAAAACCACAGCCCATAAGGGGCAGTTAACAGGCTAATGTAAGAATAAAGTCCCTAAGGAATCTCATGGATCGACGTGCCCGCAGATATCATCCAGCCAGAGACCAGTCAGACGGCAGCCGGAGGTTGCGTCTGGGTAGGGTATCTCATACCGGAACCTGCCACTCCCCTAGCAACTTAAGTCCAGCTTCCAAGGTGGCCACAGTATGAGTGGCATGATTATGTTGAATGAGGAGTTTCACTGGGAAGCCCCAGCGGTATGGGATCGCCTGGTCCCGAAGGGCAGCTGTGATAGGACCAAATGAACGCCTTTTATTGACTGTTGCCATAGACAGGTCTTGGAAGAGTTGCAGCGTACCAAGAGTCTCAGAATTCTCATGTTGTCTAGCCGCTCTAAGTATCCGTTCTTTCACCTGAAAAAAGTGTACTCGTAACAGCGTGTCTCTTGGAGCAGATGAAGGCGCAGAGCGGGGCTTCGGCAGTCGGTGTATGCGATCAATTTGCAGGTCCCTATCGTCCAATCCTGGGAGAAGTTTACGGAAGAGTGCCTGGGCATAGCTTTCCAACTCAGAGTTACCAATAGAGTCAGGGATCCCTCTGATCTTGATATTATTGCGCCGTGACCGATCTTCAAGGTCTGCTAATTTGTCCCAAATCTGCGACACTTCCGTTTGGAGGCCCTCCTGGGCAGTGATTAGTGAGTTATGAGACGACACAACCTCTTCCATCTTAGTCTCTAAGTGATCAGTGCGTGAGCCTAATTCAGAGACATTGCGATGCAATTCTGATAAGGACGTCTTAAATTCCGCAAAGAATTCTTCTCGCAAAGTGGTAAATAATTGGTGGAGATTATGGATGGTAACAGGAGCGTCAGATTCAGGATTAAATTCCGTTGTAGGAGATTGTGTCTGATTTCGAGCAGGAGGTGAATTTGAGGAAGCTGGGCTACCTTGCGGCTGCTGTGAGTTGGTGCTTCCAGATTTTTGAGGGCGAAATTTCAACGGAGGGGCCAGAGTCGTGAGCTTCGGCTTTTTTGGAGCCATATCGGATTCTCAAAGAAGTGGAAATGAGGCAAAGTTCTGGAAAGCGGTAGGCTATGGTAGAATAGGTCAGACAGAGAGCTGATAAGTAGAGGACAAGTTACATCATTTTAATAGTGGTCTGGAGTGGAAAAGCAAAATGTTCACATAGTGTGGCAGGTGGATCTCTCAGGAGAAAGGCTGTTTAGCCAATGAGTCTCAACTTCAGCACAGTGCCCAAGGTAGGATTTCACCCCAAGGAATTGAACTGATCAGTTGGTGGGAGTAACAATCTCAGCAAATGCAGCTTGCCCCAAGGGTTTATATCCAACACTCCACACTGTTGCACTGCAGACAGGCAGAACAACCAGGAAATGAGGGGTAACAGAAACCCTGTTATATATGTTGTATAGTGAGTCCTAAATGTAGTGCACCGCACTATAAGATGGCGGAAGTCCGCTTTCTAAGATGGCAGCCGACTGCTGTGGTCTCTCAGGGCTAGAGCTGTGGCAGAGCTTCCCTGCACCCCCACCACCAAGCTGAGTAGGGAGCCCACTGAATTCCCAGGTGCCCCCAACAGATAGTTCTGCTTGCCTGTGATCCCCGTTGGCCAGTCTCCAGCAACGGCAGCAGCTCTCCCCCTGTAGCCTCACCAGCTGACAGCCCGCAGTTTCAGCACAGCAGGTGGGTGCAGTGGCAAGATGGCGGAGCGCCTCCTCTCCCCTGCAACGCTCTCTATGGGTCAGTGCGGCGGCTGCCTTGCCGCGGGCGGTGGCTCCTATGGTCCGTCGTCGGGTCCCGCTTCCCAGCGCCGCAATCAATGCCGGCTCTGAAGGGAGAGTGCCGTCGGCGGCCTACAGACGCGAGGTGAAGAGGCCATTGTTCCGGGCGGCGCGCAGGCCGGAGGGTCGCGGAGCTTCCCAAGCGCTGCAGGGGCACCTCAGGGTGCTGTGGAGTCAGGGTGGGTGCCCAGTGCAGGTACTTCACAGGGGAAAACGGCTTTTAGCGGCGATTAACCGGAGCACTGAGCAAACGCGTCCACACTCGTCCGATGCCAGGCCACACCCCGAGTCTTCCACATTCTAACCCTGTCTTGAAACCTCTATGCATTAAAGTCAGACCAAGGGCCAGATTTACTAATCTGTGGGTTTGGAGAAGTGGAGATGTTGTCCATAGCAACCAATCAGATTCTAGTTGACATACTCTAGTATGCAATAGGAAAGTGAGAGCTAAAATTTGATTGGTTGCTATGGGCAACATCTCCACTTTTCCAAACCTGCAGCTTAGTAAGTCTGACCCCAAATATATTCAAACTCAGGCCCATATTCAGAGTACCAGACATATAACATATATGGCCAGTGTTTAGCAATTTTTACTACTGCGCATGCGTAGGCATTTTTTTTACGTAATCTACGTATCTTTTTCTTACGTAGATTGCATAAATGCGGTCTTTCAGACCACATTTTTCAGACCACATTTACACAATCTACATAAGAAAAAGATACGTAGATTACGTTAAAAAATGACTACGCATATGCAGTAGTAAAAATCGCTAAACACCGGACGTATATGTTATACATCCGTTAGTCTGAATACGGGCCAAAGTGAGGTATGTTATACGTCCGATACTTTGAACACGGGTCCAAGGGCAAGATTCACTTAGCTCGATTTGGGCTAAATGGCCTTAAATTGTGTGATTTTTAGCTTAAAAATCGCCAAAGTGTATTCACTAAGCTAAAAATCACACAAATTTTTGTTTTTTTTTAATCGCGGGTCCGAAATTCGCGGTCCCGACTCTTTTGAATTACAAACATAGGAAGTTTGTAATCCACTAAAGACGACTTCACCGGGATCGCGGTGAAATCGCTTTTAAATTACAAAACATACAATCGCCTCTATAGAGGGGCGAATGTATGTTTTTTGGCCGATCGCGACCATTAAAACACGTCTGTATAATAGACATGTGTTTTTGTGCTTAAAAATCCAAATTGATGCATGGCTGCACTGTGTAGCCATGCTGTACTCATTGAATTACAAGGATCAGCAAAGGTGATCCTTGTAATTCTGTGTATACAGCATGGCTACACTTGTAGCCATGCAACGCTCCGTTTACAGTGTGTGTCCCCAAAAAAAAAGAGCTGTACTGTACAGCTCTACTGTTCCTGACATCACCTTCTGAAGTTAATCAGCGCCCCCTACTGCCGGGAAGTTATATTGAAGAAGCCGGGATCAAGAAAAGAAGGTTTCTTCGGCATCTCCAGCCAAGAAGATTTTTGAAGCGTGAAGAACAGAATTCTGCATTTAAAGTGAGTTTAAAAATATTTTCATCAATTTTATACACATGTAACACTTTATGTATACCACTTACTTTAGGAGAGATGACCACCTAAGGTAAGTGCATACACGTAGGGGGTAATGTTAGTTATGTTTACATATTTTTACACATTTAACACTTTATTAAAGAATTGTAGGGGTTAATGTCTGTGTAGTGTTTTTTTTTTTTTGTTATACAGACATGTGTTTTAATGGTCGCGATCGACCAAAAAACATACATTCGCCCCTCTATAGAGGCGAATGTATATTTTGTGATTTAAAGGCGATTTCACCGCGATCACGGAGAAATCGTTTTTAGTGAATTACAAACTTCCTATGTTTGTAATTCAAAAAAGTCGGGACCGCGAATTTCGGACCCGGAATTAAAAAAAACAAAAAATCGTGTGATTTTTAGCTTAGTGAATACACTTTGGCGATTTTTAAGCTAAAAATCACACGATTTAAGGCCATTTAGCAAAAATCGCGTTTAGTGAATGAGGCCCTTAGGGATATATTTACAAAGGGCGATTTTGCAGAAATCGCCTAAACTCACATGAGTTTGCAGTGAGAATGAAATCACTGTATTCACAAAAGGTAAACTCATGTGAGTTTAGGCCTCTGGAAAATACAAGTGTAGCCATGCTGTATACACAGAATTACAAGGATCACCTTTGCTGGTCCCTGTAATTCCATGAGTACAGCATGGCTACACATTGCAGTCATGCAGCACTTTGGATTTTTTTCACGCATGCGATTTGCTGCGATTATTTAAAGGGCTAATCGCGGTGACTTTTTAATGAAAATCACTGCGATTAAGCCCTAAAAGCATCGCGGCACATCGCCTGTGTTTGAAAAAAATCGCATTTTAGTTAATTTGTATAAAAAAATTTAAAAAAACGCGGGTAAATAGCGGCGATGGGCCGCGATGCCCCGCGATTCAAAATCGCACAAAAAAATCACGTTTAGTGAATCTTGCCCTAAAAATGAAAGACAGAAATAGTCACAAAAACTATTCCAAGATAAACTATTACACTTTTGACTAAGGTATTGAGAATCAGCAGTTAACTTACCATGAACTATCAAATGCAGCTCTTTTTATATATATATCTTAAATGTTTTATTATATTAAGGTCACAGTTCAAAACGATTTATAACAAAAGCAGGCTTAATCATCGCAGTGTGGCTGTCATTCCATCAGACTGTTTTATTTGATATACTCAAAGATTGATTCCCAAGAGGACTTAGAAATTACATTTAGCAGGGGCAGAGTTTAAACCTATTAATGATGTGCATTTCAACTGCCTGATGGGCACATTACTGTATGTACAAGGAGAAGTGTAAGACTTTCATGTGGCATGTTAGAAATAAGCTTTAAATGGACACTTGGGGCCTCACCCAGAGGTAAATGTAACTGTTTAAAAGTGCTTCAGTTCTGCACCTGGAAAAACCATTTTGCAAATAGAGGGGAGCAGCGTAATACCATATTTTGCATCCTGGGAAAAGAAATTGATTTAGCTTATTAAACACTAATACTGAATGGTTTTGCTTTTAAACTCTTACCGCCATATTTACTAAGCTGCGGGTTTGGAAAAACTGGACATTCTAGCTCTCATTTAACTATTGCATACTAGAAAATGTCAGCTAGAATCTGATTGGTTGCTATGGGCAACATCTCCACTTTTCCAAACCCGCAGCTTAGTAAATCCGACCCGTAGGATTTAAGTGTTTAGTAGCTTTTTACAGTCTGACAGAGTTGAGTGTACACCTAGCATACTAACCCCTGGGGCCAGATTTACTAAGCTACGTGTTTGGAAAAGTGGAGATGTTGTCCATAGCAACCAATCAGATTCTAGCTTGGAGAGGTTGTCCATAGCAACCAATCAGATTCTAGCTCTCACTTTCCTATTACATACTAGAGAATGTCATCTAGAATCTGATTGGTTGCTATGGGAAACATCTCCACTATTCCAAACCCGCAGCTTAGTAAATCTGGCACCTGGAATAACTAATAATGCTTGCTATTGTTATGCCACTGGACACAAACTGCATCTGTTTGGTCCTGTTTGTACTGCTAATCGCAAACTGCAACTGACTCAGAATCCATGTTGTGTAGTGGGTACAGATAACAACAGCTACAGTCATATTCAACCCAATTCCAATTCATTCTACCCTAAACAAGAACTAAAGACCTTATTTACACTTAAGAAGCTTGGGCTTCTTAAGTGTGGAGTAATAAGAAATGAGCTACCACGCATTACACAATCTACGTACCATTTAGGTCTTTAAAGATCGCACATACTTTAGGAAATAGAAAGAGGCGTGCCACAGCAGCCTCAGGGAGGAGTTCAGAAGAGTGGGAGGGGGGAGCTATGGTAATGAGCCAGGGAGGGCAGAGTAGTGGAAAGAATGTTCGTATTCTTCTTCTTAAGAAGGAGAATATGAAGAGGAACTCAGGGAAGCCCAAAGGCACTCTTAAGTGCCCTAAGTTCTTTAAAAAATGGGGAGGTGGCGGGAGAGGGATCTTTAATATAGACGTGGAAACATGCTTATCCACACCTTCTTAAAGCTTTCCTAAGTGTGAAAATACGTGCCTAAGTGGAAACACAACTCCTATGACACTGCCCTTGTACTTACGGATTTTAGCAGGGCAACCCGTGCGTGCGTATATTTGTGTTTCAGTTGCTTAGGTACGTGTGTACGCGTGTACATTCTTAACCGCGCCCTTAATAGTACATTTAAATGCCTCCCTTTACCCATTTTTCTTAACTTGCTACTTACAGAGGAATGCCACACCCCTTTGGATGTCTCTCACTAAACACGGATTTGAAGTCCATGTCTAATTGCAGAAATCCTACGTAGCTTACGTCAAAAAATTACTATGCATGCGCAGTTTACCCTGTCCTAAAAATACGCACAGAAAAAGCTGCACTTTCTTAAGTGTGAACACGGTCCATAGGGGCATATCCAGAGCTATGCCACCCGCCGTAGTTATGGCGGGCGGCAGCTGGTTGAAACCCCCCCGCCGTAGTTATGGCGGGCGGCAGCGTAAGAACGCCAGAGATTCCGTTCTGCGCATGCACCGGGCAACTGTTGCCCGGCGTAATCCATGGCTCACAGAGCCATGGATCTAGAGTCCGTGACTACAGTGTAGTTACGGACGACGGGGGCGGCCAGCTCCATAACTAGACTGTAGTTACGGAAGCTGGGCGGGGGGAGGGAGGGTAATTAGGATGGGAGGGCTGGGTATAGTGTTTTACGTTCCTGTGTGAGCGTAGTTAGACACAGTTACGCCGGGTGAAGTTAGGGTAGCCTTCAGCCGGCGCGAACTACGCTGACACAGGGAGAGGGATAGGGGGAGTGCACCAGAGCTACGCTGGCTGTACTTACGGCCAGCGTAGCTCTGGATCTGGCCCATAGTGTGGAAAACTCCCACATTATATAATTCTGGATCCAGTCCAGTGTGTAACCACTATAAAATGTCCCCGTTATGGAGGATTATGCTGCTTGTCATGTAAAAAATATTAGCCACTAGGTGTCGCTATAATAAAAAGAACATTAAGCACTTATGTCAAGGAAGTTAGGACCGTATTCACACTTAGCAAAGCTTTAAGAAGGTTCAGATAAGCAAGTATCTTAATTCCGATAGGGGAATGGGACAACCCACCAAACTTACAGCCTTTATGCATGGTGAGAGAGGGGCCATATTTAAATTGTACAGTTAGAGTGTGGTTACGTTCTTACAGATGATTCTCATTTACGGACAAGCTCCATTTTCCATGGAGCCGGTGTGTAACATTTAAGGTGCGGTTCTGTGTTCAGAAGTCTGTTTGTGTAAGAGAAGTTATCTCTACTTGCACGTACCAACCTTAGCATGACACGGCTATCCACTAATGGAACTCTGCTGCCACCGTGATGGAGGTTTGACTGCAGCGACAGCGGACTTCTGGATCCAGTCCTCTGCCTTGTAATTGGGGCTCAAGCTGGGTACACACTGAAGACCGTATTCAGACTTAAGAGTGCTTTAAGAGCGCATGGAATAGCAAGAGTCTGCACTTATGTGGTAAGTGCACTTCCTATGACGCTCCTCTCTGACGGATGGAATTTGGCTGATGTCCACGTCCCACAGCCCTACCTTAACTTCCCAGTGCTTAAAGTCGTGCGGACGTAGCGAACGTACTTGTGGAAGTGCCTAATCCAGCCCATACTGTACAATTTAAATGCCTTCCCCCACCCACATTACATATTCCCCACATACAGAGTACAGTCTTGCCCTGTTGCACACGTGCGGAAATCAACTCCATTTGTAGTCAGATCCGATGTGTAACATCTGCCACGTGCATGCGCAGGTCACTAGAAAAACTCCATCTTGCGCACACGGCATGCATATGTTTGCAAACATTATTAAGTCTGAATACAAGGTCGTATTCACAGATCCATTTTCATGTGAAGTTGCGTGCATATTATTACTTTTAACTGCGCATGTGTAGTAACTTTAGTTACGTAAATTACATAGAATATACGCACGTAAGTGCTTTAGGCACGGACATATGAATCGCGCTTGGGGACATATGTACAGAGGGGCGGGGTTGAAATACGTACCTGAAAAGTTACATGAAAGAGGGTGGGGGGAAGCATTTAAATGAGTGTTTGAGGGCGCGGTTAGATTGAATCACATGTATGGCATACATATACGCATGTAAGTACACATGTAAAGTTAGAGGTGGTCTATGGAGGCGTAAGTCTATGATTGCACGGCTGTGAGAGGGGCGTGTCATAGGTGTTGGTGGGTGTTGGCTTGCTACGTGCGTATAATTGCATACTTTGGAAAATACGCATCTCTGAATCCGGTTCACAGTCCTGAGACTTTACTAACAATGGGCCAGATCCAGAACAACGCTTGTGAGCGAATTTACGCGAGGCGGAGACGTAAAATCGCCTTTGGGTAAGTACTGCGCATGCGCACCATAGAAAATACGCTCAGTAACGTAGCGTAATTGTAAACGTATGGGCCATTCACGTATGTGTCACGTAAATACTTACGTGTGGGCGTGCCAATTTTACGTGAGTCCAAAATACGTCTGAAATACGTTAAGTAGGTGGGGTTTGGATTTAAAGTGTACAGTATGGGCGTGTTTAGCTGCGTAAATACGTGTTGCCCATACGTACGTGTGCGGATCACTGCGGTTACAATGGCAAAAGTAAAGGTAGGGTTTGAAAAGCGTATCTAGACAAAATACAAGGGGTTTGCCTAGGGGAGTGTATAGAAGGTACGCACACGAAAATACGCTACGCGAATAAATGTACGGCAAACGTAGTTCTGGATCTACCCCAATGTAATTTTCTTAAAAAGATTTACTTCATGACCTTCGGTCCCGATGCGCTTTCAGAGTGATGAGCACATAAAGTGCCGGCAGCTCTGTGTTGCGGTTTTTATCCCCTTCCCACTGTTTTGCTGATATCGGGATATTGTTTGATAACTAAAATTAGAAAGTTTAAAAGATGCAATGATGTTTTGTACTTTGCAACAATCAGCCATGATCTTTGCATCATATCATTTCAAACACTCGTTTATCATATATTTGGAACGATAATCATTTGAAAAACTGCCAGTGTGTATCCAGCTTTATACCCTACCTCCAGCCGTTCATCATAATAGGATTGGCACAGCAGTGGTTGTATCATTAGGCAGAGTCAATGGGCCTGATCCAGACCCACGCTCATGAAGTGCTCATGTGCGTAGCGTATTTATGCCAGCGTACTTCCGATGTACTCCCCTTGGCACCCCCCTTGGTAGTGCTTAGTTTTGCCTTCTTATGCCGGCCGAGCAAACCCTACCCTAACTTTTCTGATCGTAACCGTGGGCGACCGTAAGCTCATTGCATAGTTACAACACGTAGCACGCCCATACTGTACAATTTAAATGCCTCACCCCGTCCTCAGCGCGTATTTACAAGTTTTGTATGGCAGGCACGCCCCTTCGAGCGTTGTTACGAAGCTGGTATGCTCAAGGCCCATACGCTCAGAATTTCGTAGGGTAACATGAGCGTAACATCTGCCCCGAGCATGTGCAGTAAGTACAAATGGCCGTTTTTATGCTTACGGCCATCGTAAAAACGTATGATAATTAGGCTGATTAATCTATATGCGGTACTTACCTCATTGGTTATCAGGTCCGACCAGATGGCAAGTCTTCATCAATAAAGCCTTGGTCCTTCCCAGACCTCAGATTGCAGCTCCAGGGCACTAGTATCAGCATGATCCATGGTGTCACCATTTTGAGTCCCATTACCTTATCTCTTTGGACCAGTCATTGACCAGCTTGTCCAATCATGTGCTACATGCGACCAGTGGGAGCAAGGGGCACACTATTCAAATTCTTGACACAGTCCACCTGTGCTAGTACAACAAGTACCATCTACCTTGTTCCTGGTTCCTGTGTCTCCTCTTGAGTTCCAGTTTGTTTGAGCCTACAGTCACCACATGAGTTTCTGTTCAGCTGTGCAGTCTACTAAAGCATCATCATTGCCGCTCAGACAGCCAAAGCATCATCATCACACATCAGACAGCCAAAGCATCATCTTCACACATCAGACAGCCAAAGCATCATCATCACACATCAGACAGCCAAAGCATCATCATCGCCACTCAGACCTCCAAAGCATTTTCATTGCAGCTTAGACTCCCAAAGCATCATTATCAACATTTAATCTACTATAGTAACATTGTCGCAACTCTGTCAGCTAAGGCTCCTATCTCTGGACAAGCCTCATGCACACTTACCCACAGCACCTAGTCTGGAATTCCCAGCTACTCATCCTGTGGTCTGAAATTTCCTCTGTATATATCCTCGTGTCACTCACCCCTCTCTACTACTTTTAGTGAGTAGAAGCTTTATAAAAACCCATAGATTCCAGTTTCCTTCCCTCAAGACGTACAGAGCGCTGCCATACACACTTGCAAATTCAAGCATTTTCAACATACAAAGGGGCAGATTCAATTGAGCACGATGACGGTAATAAGCACGAAATTTGTCTTTTGCCGTCTATTATGGTAGTTGAATATCGCAAATGTTATCTTGTACCTCCATGGGATGCAAGAAAAACCATGACGTGAATTTGCGCAATGTGCTGTTCCTGAGGCATTAAATCTGCCCCAAAGAGCTGAAAATGCTGGCATTGCTTAAGTCTCGATCTTGTCCAATGTCCCTTCCATCCTGATTGGTGCATAGATGTACATGCACAATACCCTGCACAATTTTCTTTCCC
>WWET01001193.1:186718-209417 GCA_011038615.1 Limnodynastes dumerilii
ACGCACACGTACGTATGGCCAGAACGAATTTACGCAGCTAAGCACGCCCATACTGTACACTTTAAATACAACCCCCCGCCTACTTCACGTATTTCACACGTAATTTGGAGTAACGTAAAATTTTGCACGCCCACACGTAAGTATTTATGTGGCACATACGTGAATGGCCCATACGTTCACAATTACGCTACGTTAATGTGCGTAGTTTCTATGGTGCGCATGCGCAGTGCGTTCTAAACAGAGATTTTACATCTCCGCCACGCGTAAATTCGCTTTGAAGCGTTGTTCTGGATCAGGCCCATTATTATTATTTATTTTTTTTTTTTTATTTTTTTTTTTATAAATTAATCAGTGTTACAAACTTCACTTGGTAATTTTATTTAAGGCTCATATCTCTCAATAGATAAATTGTGTTAATACCATGAGAAAAAAATATAATCCAATATTGTAACCAGTGCCAGATTAACAATGGGCCCCAGTCCTCTATCTGAAAATAGGCCCCGCACACACTACAGTGCATAAGGATGAATTTTAGGGACTGACATCCTCCTCCAAAGCATACTATATAGTGTGGGCCCTTGATCATTCTTAGCCCCAGGCCCACATGGCCCTTAATCCGACCCTGATTGTAACAGCCAATATTGAAGGCCTTTTTAGTTATAATTTCTTTTCTTTTATATATTTTTATATTATATATTATTTATATTTTTCTTCATAGTTTTTACAGAACTAATAGATTAATTAATTGAGACAAAACTTGACGAAAACATGCTAGAAAGTATGTAACACAATGTAGTTATTTTATACAGCTTAATTAGTCTATTAATTGTGTAATTACCGCAAGGGAAAATAATACAATACAAATAGTCACCAATATTATAATAGACTGTTAAAATATTGGTGGCTATTTTTATTATATATTTTTCCCATATAGTTATTACATATTTTGAATAATAAAGATGAAACCTGCATAATATATGCTGTAAATTGTGTAACTCAATTCAGAGTTTTTTTTTATTCAGGTGTTGCTGTAAATTAAACTATCAAATTAAAAATAAAATTTTATTTTACCTTTTACTAATTGCATGGACACCTTTGCTGTGACCCTCTTGTGTACTGGGAGACCTCCTAATTCCACCTTCAAGAATATGTACACAGGTTTTATCTGTAGAGGTGAGGCCTAGCACTTTAAACCTGCTAGGCATGCCCCCAAGGAGGTACAGTCACGCCCTAATAGTTTGGACACTCCCACATTTAACGGCACACCAACTATGGGGGGCATAAAGTTTCTATACTGGGGCCCAGAATTCCCCTTGGTGGCCCTGGTAACACATACTTATAAACCTGGGATTTCTATTCTGATGACTGCAGAAAGGGAGGGGGTTGGGGAGTAAAGGTGCACCTGGATAGACAATAGAGAGAACTGCTGTGAAGTGAGACACCAGTAAAAACACTGACCTATGATGTGACTAACATGCAGCAGAAATACTGATTTAAAAGATTTCAGTAAGACGAAATTAGTGGGAAGTGGGGGAGGTGAAAGTGAAAGTAAAGGATAGAGACAAAAATAAAACTATATAGACAGAAGGGTGTTTGTGACAGGCAGATAGAGATAAGAAAAAGATGTGAGAAAAGACAAGAAACTGGTATAAAGATACAAAAAATTCAATCATACTTGTCTGGGTTTAGGCCGCCACCTCGAACGGCCCTTTTTCAACAGGGTCGTTTTCTTTTAACCAGTTCCGAACTGTCCGGGAAAATCGACTACTTCTGCCTTGCAGAGGAGAAGCAATCGATGCCGGAAGAAAGACGCTGAGCCGAATGGTGAGTATGAATCCAACCTTTACCTTCATCCTTACCCTAACCCTCCCCTTCCATTACCCTAACCCTCCCCTTGCATTATCCTAACCCTAACCCAACCTTCCCTGCAATCTGACCCTAAGTGGTATATTTACTAAAGTCGATTTTGCAAAAAAAGACCAAAGTCCCAGGAATTTAGCCTTTAGTAAAATCGACCAGGCAAACATTCGCTGGAAAGAAATCGTCCAGATGTTTTCCATCTAAAAAATACAAATCACCGTATTTACTAAAGGCGATTTTACTAAAGTCTAAGCACTGAAAAACAAAGCGCCTTGTGTGGGGGGGCGCTTTCAATGAAAAATATATATATTTGACATGTGTTTTTCTCTTTCCAAAATGCAAGCGCAGCATGTTTTAAATGCTTAGCATGGCTGCGCTGATCGAACTACAAGGCTGAGCATTGCTTAGCCTTGTAGTAATATCAGGGTCAGCATGTTAAGCCTTCTAAGCATGTTGTGCTGTAGCCGGTGAAAAAAAAAATGTAAAAAAACAGTGTTAAAAAAAACATACAGATTAAACATTTACACACATGTCATATTAAAATAAACATTTTTCAATTTATAAAATTGCCCCCTAACATGTAAAATTAAAACACACTGTTTTTTAATAAACTTCTGTTAAACTAAAGTGTGTTGCTTATAGAAAAAAAAAATTCTGATTCACCGTTTAGCTGTCATCATTCTTGGGAAGAGTTGCTGGTAGATTATTCTTTCTTTCATGTAATTCTTCACCAGTTGCTTGTAGAATCTTGTCCACTTTGCTTGAAGAAGATGTTCAGGTCCTTCCTTCTGTTCTTCGGCCTCTTCTGGCACTTACCCCGACGACATGCTCCCTCCTCTTCTTGGGCGCCGCTACTAATGACCTTTCGGTCAGTAGAGGGCACCCTTTTATAGAAATGATGACGTCATAAACACTAAAACTCTCACTAGAGCCCTTTAATGTAAATGACGTCATAATTTCATTCACTAATGTAATTTACATTAGAGGGCTCTAGTGAGAGTTCTAGTGTTTATGACGTCATCATTTCTATAAAAGGGTGCCCTCTACTGACCGAATGGTCATTAGTAGTGGCACCCAAGAAGAGGGGGGAGCTTGTCATCGGGGCAAGTGCCAGAAGAGGCCGAAGAACAAAAGGAAGGACCTGAACATCTTCTTCAAGCAAGTGGACAAGATTGTACAAGAAACTAGAGAAGAATTACCGTACTTGAAAGAAAGAATAATCTACAAGCAACTCTTCCCAAGAATGATGACAGCTAAACGGTGAGTCAGAAATATGTTTTATTTCCGTATGCAACACACTTAAGTTTATCAGAAGTCTATTAAAAAACAGTGTGGCCACCTGTATTAATTTTAAAGAATATGGAGAAATTTAATGTATTGTTAATGGGGTTTTTTTCCCCCCACATGTATGTCAATGTTTATTATGTATGTTTTTTAGACAATGTTTTTTTTTGTTTGTTTTTTCACTGGCTAGAGCGCAGTATGCTTAGAAGCCTTAACATGCTGACGCTGATATTACTACAAGGCTCAGCAATGCTGAGCCTTGTAGTTCTATCAGCGCAGCCATGCTAAGCTTTACAACCATGCTGTACTTGCTTTTTAATTTTTGGGGGGGGCAAAAAGCGACGGTGCTGCAAGACTTCTGGATCCAGGACCGGATTCACAGATCCGTGTTTACTAAGTATGTGTTTTTACACACACACATAGCAAGGCAACATCCATGACACTCCCCTCGAACATATGGGTTTTCGATGACTTACGCCTCCATAGGGCATCCTTATCTCAACAAAATAGGTTGAACTTGATGGACTGTTGTCTTTTTTCAACCTCATCAACTATGTAACTATGGGGCTGATTCAGAGATGCGATTGCGAAAAGATCGCAAATATACGCACCTTTGCTAAGATCTTAGCAGGTTCCAGCCCACTGCAAAAACAGACACTCCCCTTGCAAACAGCGGTGGATCTTAAACTTAGACCACCATTGACTTGCCCTAACTATACGCTGTCATTTGGGATCTTAAGTGACGTGGTAGCGTTCATTTAAGATCCTAAGTGTCAGCCCGCGCCCACTTTCCCTCATTTCCCTGCCTCCCCCCGCCCATTTCCATGCAAATCCTTAAGATCTTAAAGATTCGCTGCACTTAAGATCTTAAGTGCTTGCGTGCGATTCAAACTTACGCTCTTAGCGAATTTACGCTCCTAACCGCTACGCAAACGGCGTTGCACTATTACTACGCATGCGCAGTTTTGCGAATTTTCTAGGATCTTAAATATACGCTCCTAAGTGCCGTGGAAATCGCATCTCTGAATCAGCCCCTATGTAACTATGTAACGTGTGTAGTTACGTGCGTATGTTATTTACGTATGTGCGTATATATCTAACCGCACCCTCAAAATCCCATTTAAATGCCTCCTCCCACCCACTTTTACGTAACTTCGAACGTATGGAAGACAACCACGCCCCTCCGTACGTATGTCCCTAAGTGCGATTTACAAGTCCGTGCCTAAAGGACTTATGTACATAAATACTACGTAATTTGCATGGAAATAGTTACTATGCATGTGCAGTTAATCCGCTCCTAAAAATACGCACACGAAACCACATGCAAAAAGGTATCTGTGAATACAGCCCCCAGTTCATACCTATTACAGGAGGTTATATAGGAGTCCCCTGCACCATAAATGAATTAGTCAAGAACAGCTGTAACCTTACTCTGACCCTGGTAGGCACATACTTTACCAGAATGCTCAGGAGACCCATACAATTCAGCAGTGCTCCTAGACTGAAGGCCATCCTCTCACCATGGGGCTTGATGATGATGACATCTGTGTGGGTCCCCATTGGGAAGGGTACTATTTCGATAGGGCCGTTCGCTCCCAGCCAGTTCCGAAAAACAATTGTTGCTGCCTTGAAGAGGCATAGCCATCGATCCCTGGAGCACCGAACAACAGTGCTCCAAAAGGTAAGTAATGATTCTATCCCCAACCCTTTCCCTAAGTCTTATTCTAGCCTTCCCCTTCTTTTACCTTAACCCTCCCTTCCACGCAGCCTTCCCTGCAACCTAACCCTAATTCTCCCTTTTGCGCAGGCTGACCCTAACCCTCTCTTCCCCGCAGCCTGACCCTAAGCCTCCCCCTAAGCCCCTAAAAGTCCCCGGAGAGATTACTCACCTCTCTGGTGGTCCGGCGGGCGGCACTCCCGAAAAGGAAGTATGCTGGAAGTATCGCCTACTCACCCATTCATAAAAAAAAAATATAAAATGTTTGTCATTCGAAATAGAGACAGCTGAAAAGTAACTTTCGGCTATCTCTACTTCGCAATGACAGCCACCGGTGCGGGGACTCCCACCGATCTGTTGCTTGGGCATTAAAAATCTAATCTGTGGCTACAATCCAATGTCCTTACTGCAAAGCAACAAATCCCCCTTTATCTCACAAACAATGGATACAGATTAACATTTACATTTTTCATGTGTCCACAGAGCCAATCGTTAAGAGCTATAAGCCAGGCACAGACAGCTTCCTATACGGCTGTGGTGATCGCATATAGCATATTGCTGGTGCTACGACATGACCTCTAGTGGCTAATCATTTTCCACATTATGAAATCCAGCACGCTTGACAAAATCCTAATCACACATCTGTTGGAACAGGCATCTATAAATATCTGTTTAAAACAATCCATGCAATCTCAACAATCTGTAAGCTATAAATATTCAATCAGCTATACGATTTACAAAGTGTTTGATTTTGTACCTATTAATGTGCATTAGCAAAAGAAGTAAGTTTGAGATCAGAATTCCCTGGATTTGTAATGTTGCGATGTTTATGCAGCACTGTCTGCTCTTAAATTATGTAATATTTCTAGTGCTGGAATGTTATGTACTATGCACTCAGAGCTTTCAATCCTGAAAAGTACTGAAAATAAAACTGCAGTATGTGCAAGAATATTGTGTTCCACAACACAGATTAGCATCTACCTATTTTTCTCCCAGAACAAGAAATGTTTTATGTATTGAATCGCATTTATTTATATTCTGTGATGTGAAGTGGGTGATAAAATGTCACAGACAAAGTCATATGCCCCTCAACCCCCCACAACATCCTTCTAAAAGAAGACCTAAGTGTTTAAAGAGGAAAAACAAATCTTAAAATATCCCAGTCGCAGTTGCTGTCCTCTGCATCTTCCCTGGAGTTTTGCTAAATTGATTTCTTTTTAAGTCTTGCTAGACTACATGTGGGTTTTCATATATTCTTTATGTTTGTTTTTAAACAGAATAAACTAGAGTTGTTGTTTTATATTATAAATAAAACTATAGAGCTTTATAAATAAAAAAAATAAAAAATGAACGACAACAATTTGAAGATGGGGATTGATGGTCTCTTTTTCGAAAGACCATCGTACGCCAGTTGAAACGCAACTGGTGGCAATTGATGTCAGTCTGCATTCTACATTGCGGTGGCGTTGCGGTTTATGGAGCTGTGAAGATTTCTGTTAATGCTCCTTTATAAACCGGTCTGAGCAACTTCCCTTCTTGGGCCGGATTTAGTAAAGGCAATTTGATTAAAATCACAAGAGTTGTGCATAGTTTAAGAGCGATTTTTAAAGCTCCGGATTTGCAAAGCTATTCGCTCCTCTGAAATCGCAGGACTTTATGGACTTTACTAATCCCATTTTAAACAAATCCTGTGATTTTTTTTACATGCTAAACATACAAATCGTTGAATTTACTAAGGGCTTGGGAGCTGAAATCGCTGCTAAACGGGCTAAAAATCGCACCAGTTGAAAGAGGTGCCTCAGGCTAGCCATATCGTGAAAATCATTAGTAAAAGGCCCTTTTTTCAATGCAGCAGCCTGTAATGCCATAAGCTCAGCAGGCCAATGGTTAATGGCATATTGCTGCATATGCAATAGCACCCTGTAGCTCTAACATACTATGCCCCCCTACATATAAAGATTTCCTGCCCCGTCCTAAATAAATAATTATATACATCCCCGAAGCCTAAAAATCATTATCTATTGTCCCGCTACATATTTCTACCTAAAGCATGGCCCTTAATAAAGCGCACCTATGTGCGGCTAGTTTATAAAGCACGGCCTGCCATTTAGTTTAAAATGCCTGATCCAGCGCTACGCTGGCCCCCTGTCGTAAGTACTCCTCTGACATTCCCCCTGTGTGAGCTAAGTTGCACACAGTTACACCGGCTGAAGGCTACCCTCACACAGGAGCGTAACCTCCCTAACCCAGCCCTCCCCTCCTATTTACCCTCCCTCCCCCCACCCAGCTGCCCACCCCTTTAAAATGCCTAGCGCTACGCTGGCCCCCTGTCGTAAGTACTCCTCTGACATTCCCCCTGTGTGAGCTAAGTTGCACACAGTTACACCGGCTGAAGGCTACCCTCACACAGGAGCGTAACCTCCCTAACCCAGCCCTCCCCTCCCCTACCCTGGATTTTGCTTTGAAAGCGGCCTTGTGTAGAGGCATTGACCAATTTCCAAATCATGTGGATCTGTGCGGAAAAGCCCGATGTACCTGGGCAAGAGCAGTTAATAAAAGTGGGAGAGGATAGTGAATTTGTCCTAGGATGAAAACCAGAGTTGCCAAAGAATGGTGAGAACTTTGTTGACGTGTGAGTAGCATTGCTATAGGCGAATTCCGCCCAAGCAATAAAATCCGCCCAATCTTGACATGACGAGGAGAAGCAAATATTGTTCTAAGGCATGATTCACCCTTTCTGTCTGTCCATTAGTTTAAGGATGGTATCCGGATGACAGACTGACATAAATTTGTAGAGAATGACAAAATGACCTCCAAAATTTAGCAACAAATTGGGGACCACGGTCTGAGACAATATCCAGAAGAAGACTGTGTAATCTGAAGATGTAAAACGAATGAAGAGCGCTTCAAGAGTCAAATATTTATTATGTAGTCAAACAATAAGAGTTACTTATAACCATAAAAATGTATTACAAGTAAAAAGACATAAAATAAATATATCAAACAATAAATACATACATTTATAGCCAATAACCACTGCACTACTTTGGTAAAACTAGCTGTTTATCAGGCAGCTAGTATAATCCGCCAATATTTGATATGTGGCACTCCTTAAAACCTGTAATCAATACATACGTCAATAACTACTGTACTACTTTGGTAAAACTAGCTGTTGATCAGGCAGCTAGTATAATCCGCCAATAATTGATATTTGGCAATTGGAGATTGACCAGAAGTCAAATATATATATATATATATATATATATATATATATATATATATATATATATATATATATATATATATATATATATATATATATATATATATATATATATATATATATATATATATATATATATATATATATATATATATATATATATATATATATATATATATATATATATATATATATATATATATATATATATATATATATATATATATATATATATATATATATATATATATATATATATATATATATTTGACTTCTGGTCAATCTCCAATTGCCAAATATCAATTATTGGCGGATTATACTAGCTGCCTGATCAACAGCTAGTTTTACCAAAGTAGTACAGTAGTTATTGATGTATGTATTTATTGTTTGATATATTTATTTTATATGCCTTTTTTCTTGTAATAGATTTTTATGGTTATAAGTAACTCTTATTGTTTGACTACATAATAAATATTGGACTCTTGAAGCGCTCTTCATTTCTTTTATTTCTATTTTTCTATAAGGGACTTATCCTCCCTGTAAGAGCTGCTGCAGAGTTTCTAATATTGTATTTATCTAATTATACTGGGAAACCACAAGCACTCCAGCAGGTGTTCTTTTGGTTTTTTATAATTTGAAGATGTGTTGAATGCATAGATTCGAAAGGAAATTAGCATCAGGAAGACCACGGAGAGGAATGAAGTAGGCCAATTTAGAGATCCTGTCCACTACTACCCAGATGGTGTTGAAGCCTCATGAAACAGGAAGATCGGAGATAAAATCCATAGAGTGGACACCATGAACGCTGATGAATGGACAACGGATGAAGAGGACTGATCTGTTTAGACCTGGGAGCTTTGCTTTGAGCACAAATATGACTGGAATTAACAAAGTTCACAATGTCTTGAGACATGTTTGGCCACCACACCGTCCTGGAAATTAATTCAGAGGTCTTACGAATCACAGGATGTCCTGCAGATATTCTAGGATGATTCTCTAGAAGAACTACTCGCCGAAATTTTGGAGGTACGAAGCGCCTTATCCAGAACTACGTCAATGCGCTGTGCTTATACACACAGCGCACGCACAGCGTATCGGCGTTCAGTCTCCACGACACTCCCCCTGTGCCGGCGTATTTTCCCTCGCTTACACCAGCTGAAAGCTACCCTAACTTCAGCCAGCCTAAGCAAGGGAAAATACGCTCACACAGGAGCGTTTGGCCGCAAACCCCTTCCTCATTAAACTACCTCCCCCCGCCCACCTACACTAACCTAAACATAGGGACGCTGGGGGACGGCCCCTCCAGCGTCCCTACGGCGCTGCTACAGACGCCCGATCCACGATCGGGCCTTTCCGTAGCAACGCTGGGCAACATCTGCCTGGCGCATGCCGATCTTACGCTTACGCCCGCCGTCCAAGCCGTATTTACGGTTTTGCCGATCTGCACATGCGCCGGGCATTGTCATTGTTTTTCTGTGTGCAGGATCTGGCGTCCGTAACTACATCGTAGTTACAGAGGAAGGGGCGGGAAGCTCCGTAACTACACTGTAGTTACGGAAGGTAGGCAGGGGGAGGGAGGGAAATTAGCTTGGAGGGGCAGAGTTAGAGGCATTACGCTCCTCTCCCGGCGTCAGTACACTTGGTTACGCCAGCTGAAGTTAGGGTAGCCTTTAGCCGGCGTAACTGAGTGTTATTAAGTCGCGACAGGGGGAGTGTCAGGGGGAGTGTATAGTAGCAAAACGGCACAGCGTAGCTCTAGAGCAGGCCCAATGTGCCATTCGCTACAGCGCAGCAATAGGGGGTTGCCTATTGCTGTTTAACCTCTTGCCTGCTGAATCTTTCACTGGCTCAGCAAGCGCCTTCAAATGTTAAACAGCAATAGGCAATACTTTATTACTGCACAACACTGTTTTTATTGCAGGCAGGCAGAGGCAACACAGCTCATGATGAGGTTGACACTGCGGACCAGGGAGAGCACCTCTCCAGCTCGGTGCTTTCCTCCACTGACCACATTGTGCCGGCCCTGCATTTATTTATTTATTTATTTACCTTGATTAATCAAATTGTATTTAATAGTTCTTTTATTTGGTACTATTTATTTTGCACATTAACATTGTGGATTAATAGAGAATACTTAAAAAAAGTGCATGTGTATGAATTTCCCCATGCATAGCACATTCTTACCGCATCTCAGTCTGAATTAGGTCTAAAAAGTATAATCCTCCTATGTGCTTTTACTGTGATGAGGTATTTAGAACATGAATTTGGAATCTGGTCTTTAAGCTGTATGTAAAGTGGTTGGTGTGATATCATTCACCCCTAGGCTAAAATTTTGTCTACCTCAGGGGAAGGGGAGCAGCTTACATGGAGCCCTCCAGAAAGCTAATGCACGATTTAACTGTGATATTGTGTAAAACATATAAATAAGCATGCCTGGAAGGTGTAAATGCCAGTGCTGATCTACAGAGGCTGTACCAAAAGTTTTAGAGAATACATCCTGGTAAGTTGTTTTTCAGTTTAAAACCCAATGCTGACACTTCTGTAAGACGGGAGCCGTATCGAATATACAAATATGTGTTTAACTAATATCTTAGCAATTTAACGTTTTAACATTTTATTTTAGATACAATGCAGGTTTGTTACTACAGTATGCAAAGTAGACAACAATTAAAAGTCTTATTTGTAGGTAAAAAATATAATAAAGTAATAATAATGGGCCGTATTCAGAGATCCGTTTCTAACGATAATTCCGTGCGTATATTTAGAATTGGATCGATTTTGCATCAACAGCGCATGCGTAGTAATAGTGATACACCATCTACGTTGAGGTTAAGGTCCGAAATGGCTAAGGGATGGACTTGTGAATCGGGCGGGGAATAATGCGACCCTAAGTGCGGCGGAAATATACGGACCGAAGGATTGGCATAGGAATGGGCGGGGGGAGGCACTGAGATGAGGGAAAGTGGGCGGGTTTACAGAGTTAGGACCGGTAATATACGCAACTAATACACATAAGGCCGGAAGTGAGTGCGGCCAGATAGGGCAAGTCAATGCAGATGGAAGTTTAGGTCCGGCCGGGGGTTGCGAGGGAAGTGTCTGTTTTTTCTGGTGGGTGTAACCTGCTCCCACCTGCCACTTAGTTGCGGTTATTTGCGGCCCGATCGCCGACGGAAATCTGAATCTGGCCCAATATTAGAACAGACCAAACAGGGTAGAACTTTCCTCTCGCTATTCACTTTAAGGACTACTGTATCTGTATATATAACAGGCAATTAACTCTTTATGTTCTGTATGATCAGTAACATATCTTTGATATTGGAGAATTGCTGTCTGTTCTTTAATATCTATCTAAATAAGACTGTACTAATTCTAGTGAGTGAATATATTTAGTTTGTGCTGACAGGCCCGGCAACAGAAATCTGGGGGCCCGGTACAATCATCCCTTTAGAGCCCCCCATGCCTCTTCAACAGGTAAAAAAAATAATAATAAAATACATATATATATACACACACACGCAGAATGGAGGTTGCTCAAATCAATTTAAAAGGTCATATAGAGCAGGTGTTTTGGGGAATGGGGAATTTACACAAATACAAAAATGAGGCCCCAGCACTCTTGCAATTACCCAGCAACTAATCATAACTTTCTATCTTTAAAATAAAAGTCAGTGAATTAGTTACATACATCTGCAGATATATGTTAAGCCACCAGCCACTTACAAGGCTTCTCTATTTTAGTACTAAATCTAAAACTGTCAGAGTCCCAACTTTGGGTCATATATCATGTATGTCATCTATCTCATACTTTAACTATCTATCCAGGGCCTGCGCGACCTGCTCCACTGGGGGATGCGGTGCATCCCGGCGCCATGCTTGATAGCTCTATGTAACAGCTGCAGCAGCTCATACAGGAATTTCCTGTATACATATGAAGGAGGAAGAGCACTGCGGAGTAGGAAGGAAAGAAAGACACAAAGGTAAGCTGGAGAAACATGATGAGGAATACTGATAGGGGTTGGAGGCACATGATGGGGAATACTGAGAGAGGCTGGAGAAACATGATGGGGAATACTGAGAGAGGTGCTGGAGAAACATGATGAGGAATACTGAGGGGGGTTGGAGAAACATGATGGGAAATACTGAAGGTGGTTGGAGGCACATAATGGGGAATACTGAGGGGGCTGGAGACATTTGATGGGAATACTGAGGGGGGCTTGAGAAACATGATGGGGAATACTGGGGGGGGGGGTGGAAAAACAGGGGNNTATTGGACAATTCAGGGGAGGCACATATTGGGGAATACTGAGGGGAGCTGGAGGCGCATGATGGGGGATGCTGAGGGGGGGCTGGAGGCACATGTGATGGGGAATACTGAGGGGGCTGGAGGCACATGATGGGATATACTGAGGGGGGCTGGAGGCTCATAATGGGGAATACTGGGGGGGCCTGGAGGCACATGATGGGTAATACTGAGGGGGGCTGGAGGCACATGATGGGTGATACTGAGGAAGGCTGAAAGAACATGATGGGGAATACTGAGGGGGCTGGAGGCACATGATGGGAGATACTGAGGGGGCTGGAGGTTCATAATGGGGAATACGGAGGGGGCTTGGAGGCACATGATGGGTAATACTGAGGGGGGCTGGAGGCACATGATGGGGAATACTGAGGTTGGCTGGAGGCACATGATGGGAGATACTGAGTGGGGCTGAAGGCACATAATGGGTAATACTGATTGAGGCTGGAGGCACATAATGAGGAATACTGAGGAGGAGTTGGAGAGACATGATGGGAATACTGGGGGGCGGGGCTGCAGAGACATGATAGAGATACTGGGAGGCTTGAGACACATGATGGGAATACTGGAGGGGCTTCAGAGATATGATGGGGGTACTGGGGGCTTTAGAGATATGATGGGCATACTGGGAGACTTGAGACACATGATGGGGAAACTGGGGGACTGCAGAGACATAATGGGGATACTGGGAGACTTGAGACACATGATGGGGATACTGGTGGGGCTTCAGAGATATGATGGGGATACTGGGGGGCATCAGAGACATGATGGTGATACTGAAGGGGGGCTGCAGAGACATGATGGGGATACTGAGGGGCTGCAGAGACGTGATGGGAATGCTGGGGGGCTGGAGAGACATGATGGGAATACTGCGGAGGCTGCAGAGTGTTACAGCCGCTGTGTAACGGCAGGCTGTGTTTCCGGCTCTCTCCCCGCTTTGGCGCTTACCTCTAGTCCCGCGGCGCATCTATGAGAAATCCCCAGCCGACAGCCCTCATAGTTACCATTTCCCTGGTTACCCATGTGCGTCTTCTTCTCCTTTGGCGCGCGTCTCCTCCGGCTGCCTTGTTATGCCTTTTCCGTTACCTGGGGAATGTCTGCTTGTTCCGGGGTCCATCCAATCACTGGGCTGCAGAGGGTTTATCAGTTCCTTCCTGTCTTCTATCTGGCGCCGGTTATAGCGTCTGTTTGTCAGTCTGTGACCTGCTACTCTCTTTACTAGTGCCTCTGCCTTGTGCTCTGTGCCATTGATTTCTGTGTGCCCCAGTGCCTACCTTGTTTATCCAGTCCTGCTTATCCTGTTATTTACCTCTTGCACTCTCTCTCCCACCTTAGTGTATTCACCTTCCCGGGTTACCTTTTCCTTCCCTGAGTGCATGTATTTGTGCCCTTCGGGGAGTCCCCGATTCTTGGTTGATTGTGAGAGTGTTAGCCCCTATTTGTTAGGTTAGTCTTGTTTAGTTCAGTCTGTCTCTACCCAGTCCGTAGTGTTACATTATATGGTTTTTGTTGTTTGTCGCCGGTCAGAACCTTCTGATCCGCCTTTTTTCCCCCTTTTCCTCTGCTCTTACTTGTACTTACCTATCTTTTCCTTCTGACGTTCGGCTCATCTCCCGAGTAATCTCTCTGGGGTTGTACTCCTGACGGGTTCCTACCAGCTCCAGTCTATCCCCACCATCAGGGGCTCTAGCGAAAACCCGGTCCGAAATCAGGTGGTACATCTAGGGGAATTGCTCGCCCTTTATCTCACGCAGTCACTCTGGTTCCTTCCCGGGTAATTCCGGAGTAATGTATCATTTCTATCTCATATTCACAGTCACCTCGGTTCACAGTCCTGGTGATTCCGGGGTACCGTATCACAGAGACATGGTGGGGCTACTGGGAGACTTGATGAAGATACTAGGGGGAGGGCTTCAGAGACATGATGGGGATACTGGGGGGGCTGAAAGACATGATGGGGGAAACTGGGGGGGGAGGATTGAGACACATGATGGGGATACTGAGGGGCAGCAGAGACATGATGGGGGTACTGAGGGGCTGCAGAGACATGATGGGGAATATTGGGAGACTTGAGACACATAAGGGGGAGAGATTGGATGATTATACACTGTACACACACACACACACAAACTGGATAACTAAGTAATTTCAAGGCTGTGCTTCTATTGTATTATGGTTACAAATGTTTTCTGTTTTTGAGACATTTTTTAACTGCGTTATAGTTACAAGAATGTTGAATTTATTGTACATTGGTTGGAAGGATGCAGACTGTATTGTATGGTGGCCTGTATGGTATAGCGGTCACTAGGATAATGGGCCAGATCCAGAACAACGCTTGTGAGCAAATTAACGGATTGCGGAGACGTAAAATCGCCTTTTGGTAAGTACTGCGCATGCGTACCATAGAAAATACGCACAGTAACGTAGCGTAATTGTGAATGTATGGGCCATTCACGTATGTGTCATGTAAATACTTACGTGTTGGCGTGCTAATTTTACGTGAGTCCAAAATACGTCTGAAATAGTATACTATTGTTGCTAGGCAGGGGGGCAGGACTTGAGGCCGTGGTTTCCATGAAACCATGGGCCTCAAGTCACTTGTGGGAGATTTGCCGGCTCTCCCAGAATACCAGCAGAACTGCCCAAATTTCGTGAGTCTCGGGAGAGTCGGCAACCCTGATGTGAGTGTGTGTGTGTATGTATATCTGGGTTGCCCTGTGTGTGTATGGAGTGCACTGTGTGTGTGTGTGTGTGTGTGTGTGCGTGTGCACGTGTGAGTGCAATGTGTGTGTGTGTATATATCTGGAACACACTGTGTGTGTGTATGCAGTGTACTGTGTATGTGTGAGAATGGAGTGCACTGTGTGTATGTGTATATCTGGAATACAGTGTGTGTGTGTGTGTATATGGGATGCACTATGTGTATTTTTCTGCAGTGTGTGTGTGTGTTTATGCAGAGCAGCCGGGGGAGGGAGAATGGCCGTCATGGGCCAGCGCTATTGATGATTTTTTTTAAAAAATCCTTTTTTTTAAAAAAAATGTATTATTATTTATTTGGAAACGCTGGCTGCCTCTATGGAAATAGTAGTGGCAGCTGGCACTATACTGCAGGGTGTCAGGAATTCTGGGGTCTGGGATTCAGCCTTAGGTACCCTGGTATCTGGGCTACGGTATCGAAGGCTGGCGGCCTTAAGGTAGGACTTGCTCATCAACAACTCAAAGAAGTAAGTAAAAGTATAAAAAGTTTATTACAGAATGTACAGTTAACAATCCACAGCAGGACCCAGGACCATTGAGAGGGTAGTGGATTGGTGTAGTTGGACTGGTGGGAATGACTGGCTGAGTGCAGAAGAATAAAGTTCAATTGAGCTCCGTGTAATGGGGCAGGCTGGGTGCAGTAGTGCACCAGAAAACAAAGTTTAATGAGCTCCATGTAACGAGGCAGGCTGGGTGCAGTAGTGCACCAAGGAATACATTTTAATGAGCTCCGTGCAGCGAGGCAGGCTGGGTGCTGTAGTGCAACAAAGAACAAAGTTCAATGAGCTCCGTGCAGCGAGGCAGGCTGGGTGTAGTAGTGCACCAAAGAATAAAGTTCAATGAGCTCCGGGCAGCAGGGCAAGCTGGGTGCAAGAGTAAACTAACACAGTCACTGTATTACAGAGTGAATCAGCGCTGATAGGGTGGAGATAGTAGTACTCACATGCAGGTTGGCTCACAGGTGGACACGGTATCTGTGGAGACTGTTAGCTGTGGAATGCAGCAGAGATGGTTCAGTAACAGATTGGTATCCAAGGAGCAGAGGAGGTGCACGATGTAGCGGCTCAGGAAGCGGATGGCACAGGTACAGTGGAATGGTGTCACAGCAGACTGTTTAGGCTGGGCGTAGTAGTGCTCACACGATGACTCACTGGAGCAGATGGTAGCTGAGGACTATGGCAGCTTAACGCCGCACAGCCCAGGATTAGTAGGCCGGAGTCACAGGAAGCACCGTGAGTGGAGTAGTACTTTCAGAGTAGCTCACCAGCGAGGATGGTTTCTGCAGACAAACTTTAGCCAGAGGGAACCACGATGGCACAGCAGGAACAGAGTACACACTAGGATCCATGAATCAGGCAGGATAAACGAGGGGAGACTAGGAAGGACACAGGTGAGTATCCAGGAGTAGTCACTAGGAAGGACACAGGTGAGTATCCAGGAGTAGTCACTAGGAAGGACACAGGTGAGTATCCAGGAGCAGACACTAGGAAGGACATAGGTGAGTATCCACATGCAATGGAGGAGCAAATGTGCACTGGAAGCACTGAGACCAGATACAATGGCAACGGCAATTGTTGCACTGGCAAGGGCTGGGCCAGTGCAGCAGCCTTAAATAATCAGAGAGTCCAATAGTAGGGAGAGACAGAACCAGACCAACTCAGGTGGGGAGTAATGAAGTTAGGCTACTGTGTGTTAACCGTGTGATGGCTGGTGTGAAGCAGCTGAACTTCAGGTAAGTGAGAAAGGGTTTGACAGGAAAAGAGCAGGGTTTGAAAAACGTAGAAATCCTTGATTTTGTGACACAGGGGATGTAGGGTGCAATAGCAGGATTGTCTCTGCTTGACATCTATGATCCACCTATGAGCAGCTATACTATACTGTTCATAGGCAGATCGGAAATGTTAATCAGTGACAATTAGAGAGATGGGGATGGGGGAGATTAGAATGAATAAAGAGTGAATTGGCTGGAATAGAGAAGGGATACAGGGACAGGGCAGTGACTGGGAAGAGGAATGGGAGAGATTTGAGGGAATGCAGAGAGAAGCTGCTGGGATAGAAATAATATTAATTTATTTTGTGAATAGACTGTGTGTGTGGCAGTTATGTGTAGTTGTGGGAGTGTGTGTGTCAGTGTCTGTCATGGTTTGTGCTTCTCTTCTGTTTTGCATAATGCAGGGGAATTGCGCTGTCCCAGGATTGCGGACCAGATGCGTCAGAGAAGGGAATGAGTCCATCAAAATCCAGTATAAGGTAGGTTTGTAGTTTAATTTATGTATATAATCAAACAATTTTGTGTATTTGTGGGAGACTGTGCACTGTGTGTGTGTGTGTGTGTGTGTGTGTGTGTGTATGTATGTGTATATGGAGTGCACTGTGAGTGTGTATATCTATATAGGGTGCACTGTGTGTGTGTGTATGTATATGGAGTGCACTGTGTGTGTGCATATGTATATGGAGTGCACTGTGTGTGAGTATATGTATATGGAGTGCACTGTGAGTGTGTATATCTATATAGGGTGCACTGTGTGAGTGTGTGTGGGTATATGTATATGGAGTGCACTGTGAGTATGTATATCTATATAGGGTGCACTGTGTGTGTGTATGTATGTATATGGAGTGCACTGTGAGTGTATATATGTATATGGGGTGCAGTGTGTGTGTTTATGTATATGGGGTGCAGTGTGTTTATGTATATGGGGTGCACTATGTGTGTGTGTGTGTGTGTGTGTGTGAGAGAGAAATATATTATAGAAAATACTAGTAAGCTCTATATTAGACAATAAAAGTAAAATGCAGTGCACAAATTAAATAAATTAAAGTTGCCCCACTTATTACAATATGATAATATAGCTTTATTAAATTAAATCATAATACCATAAAACATATACACTCATAAAACATTGACAGTCCTGTACTACATAGAAACACTCAATTTGTAGATAAAAAGACAAACAATAGAAGGATAAACTCATACAATGCTCCTGGAAAGGTGGTCTCACATATATTGTATACTCTCACTGGTATCACACACTCTCTGTACCTATAATACAAGACCTAGTTAACAGTTTACCTACAAATACTCGGGGTGCTGCCCGTCGGATGTTTAACAATCTATAGTTTAGGGCAGGGACTAAGGGACTAATGTAATTGTGCTTGCCCCGCATACTTTTTGGTTTATTTGGTCCCGCCCACAGGAGGCCTCTTCCACAATTTTTTCCAGGGCCACTATATTTTTCCAATCTGCCCCTGACTCCCTGCTACGTGCGCGTACTTACTGACCGCTGCAAGCATGTAAAGCGTGCGGGGGTCAGGATCTAGCCCAATGTCTTTGGACAAAAGTGGTATGAGCAAAGAAGGTCTACAGATCTATGGTGTGTTGTGTTGTGTTTGTCCGTATTAGATTTTGGGTGTGGTCTAAAATGGCGCAACAAAGGCATGTAAGCATTTATAGAATATATTGTAGATGCTTTAGAAACCTGGCTATAAATATAGATGAGAGACACCTCCCTGTACAGTTGAACTATCTCTCTTAGTTCAACCATTGATCGCAACCTTACTTAGAGAGATTCCATAGAACATAAGTCTTTCAGGTCTCTAGAGAAGATACAGATGTGGAAGTTTACTGAATCATAGGTTCTTGTCTGTCTATAAAATATGTAGGGCTGAGATATCTGTGACCTGTAGGTCTGTCAACTGTGCATGACATGTATAAATTCATAAGCTTAACATAGAAGTATTCCTATAACAAAGGCATATAAGTCATTTACAAAGAAACATGTGAACAATGACCACAAATGATGTTTCCTGATGTCTTTCTCTTGTATTGTGTTATTATTCTGTGTATACCAAATCAGATATATTCTAGCATGGTTTGACAAGATGAAGTTAGCTGTTGATAGGTTTGCTGTCATACAAGGTGACAACTAAAACAATGGTGCAATGTACACTATGGTACATTGGCGGTTATCATTACCATTAAGCATAAATTACGCAGGTTGCAAGCAATATGATTTATTTTTCTACAATGTCTTTGGCATCCACCAGAACTCACTGTAGGAAGATAACCATCGCTCTAGGCCCTGGAATGCCTGCATCAGGAGTTTAGAAGGAATGTTGCAGAACATGGATAATACGCTTGATATTAAGGAACTCTTATGTTACTGTATATTTCCTATATTGTTGACCTATGCATCCAGGGACTGGAAGCTATTAAGAATGAATTCAGCACAAAGGACACGATTTGGAGTATGCATGGAGGAGGTGAGTGCACTCCCCTTTTATCCCCCTCCTTTCATGTGGACACATCTGAGTCCTGAACCCTACCTTAACTTCTGTCCGATCACAGATTTGCGTGGAATTGCCGAGGACTCGCCTACAGGAGGTGCCTTAACGCTGGGCAGGTGAGATAACACAATATAGCTATATAGAGACCTGCCTTTTAAGCATGTGCTGACACATAGTGTTATATAATGTTTGATTGGAACATTGGATCTCTCTTTTGAAACTTGTAGCCACACAGTGGTCAATTTGGTCCCTGACTGTACCCCTTCCATTTATATATACACTTGTACTCATTTCATGTTTGATTTGAAGTGCAGCCTTGTGTGTTTTCTGTGTGTTACTATTACTAGTTTACTTTGGGAGCCTGACCCCTCCCCAATATGGCCGCTGGATGCTGACCCCTCCCCAATATGGCCGCTGCACACTTTTTAAATGGAAGAAGTGTCTTACTACAGACCTCCTGAATACATAAATAGCAGATGGATAGGGACTCACCTACATGAGGTGCCTTGACGCTGGGCAGGTGAGCTTAACCCAATATAGCTACAGTATATTGTGACCTAAACCTCCTTTTTATGTATGTGCTGACACAGTGCTACATAATGTTTGTATAGATTTTCATTCCTTATAATTACACAGTGTCCTGATCCCTATCTTAACATCTCCATGTGGATCCCAAAACTGGCAGCACAGTTTTGTAAAATAAAAAATGAACCCATAAATCACCTTTCTTGCTTATTTATAGTATTAGACGGTGCAATATACAATGATTTGGGTATTTTGTAATGCCTGAGTGTTTGGCATAAAATATGATGATAATGAGATAATAAAAATGGGGAAGATCCAGACCCCTGCACACTTTACGTCCGTGCGAGGGTCCATAGGTACGCTCGTGTAGTGGGGGGTGCACGCCCCCTGCACTCCACGCTCTCGTTAGTAAATCTAGACAATTATGTGTACCCATATGGCCGCAGCCCCCGCCCCGTATCCTTCATTTAAATGTCTATCCCCACCTATAAGGGTCTGCCCATTCCCCGTAAGCACTTGCTTACGTAACTTCTCTCCGTAAGATAGTACTCACGCTAAGGGATGCACAGATGTTTCCTGACAGGGAACTTACACAAATGGCTTGCATAAGTTTCCTGTAAGTTCCCTGTCGGCCATAGGTCAGGATCTGGCCCAATGTTATACATTTTTAATCTTAAAAATGCAGCAGTCAACTAAATGAAAAAAAACTTCTCTAATCATCATTATACATTTATTAGACATAATAAAACATGGGGGGGTTAATATTTGACATATACAAGTACGTGGAATTGTTGAGGATTTTTTATGCCGTGATGATATGTGAATAAGGTAGACATGACCCCTAGCACGCTCTAAAGTGGATCCGGTGCAGTTGTGTGGACACGCCCATCCAGCTCACTGACTATGGGGCTGATTCAGAGATCCGTCGGCGATGGGATCGCAAATATACGCATCTAAGTGGCAGGTCGGAGCAGGAAAACCCCCTTGCAAACAGCGTCCGGACCTAAAGTTAGACCTGCACTGACTTGCCCTATCTGGCCGCACTCACTTCCGACCTTATGTGCAATAGTTGCGTATATTTAGGGTCCTATGTCTGTAATCACACCCACTTTCCCTCATCTCAATGCCTTCCCCCGCCCATTTCTATGCAAATCCTTCGGTTCCTAGATTTTCGCTGGACTTAAGATCGCAATTGTTCCAGACCGATTCACAAGTCCGACCTTAAGGCATTTCCGACCCTATCTTCAACGTAGACGGCGTTGCACTATTACTACGCATGCGCAGTTGATGCAAAATCGATCCGACCCTAAATATACGCACCTAACTATCGTTAACTTTGGATCTCTGAATCAGGCCCTATGTCCCTCCACCCACACACACCCATAGGATGCCCTGCAGCATGCAAGTAGATCTGGCACCATGCATGCTGGGGCTTAAATAGGTACCTTAAAAGTCACATAAAAAATATGTCATGCCAGCTGACTTATGCACAGATCTGGATCGGGGACACTGTGAGAGCAAACTGAATACATCTCCTTATTTTGGCGATAGGGCAATATGATAGCAATATTATATAAATAAACATATGGAACTGTATAAGGCATTTGCCTTAAAAAAGGGAAATTAAGTAATGTACGTTCTTTTTTTTGTCATTTTTTCATGTTTGTTGACTGCAAAGTTATCCTGTAAGCCCAACCAGTGTGTGATGACATAGAAGGACAGGGAGGAGTTGCTTCAATAACCCACATAGTGATTGGTCAAAATCCTATAGGCAATAGGACAGGGCAACATTACCCACACAGCAGGTAACCAGGCACTGCGCAATGCAGGTGAAGTTGTATTTTAGGTATTTGCAGCCTATTGCCCCTAGAAGCATAATAAATCTTAAAGTACCACCTGCACGAAAGTCTGAAGCAAACCCAGGATGCTATTAAAAGCTTAGGCATGCTGGACTTGTATAATCTTGTAAAATGAATACCCAAATACTCTGTAGATGACACATTTTGTAATGTCTATTACATCTTCTACTGTTGTATCCTGTTTTGTCTTTTGGGGCAGACCTGGAACAGTTATTCCTTTTGTGGACATTTCTATTAACTGCCCCTAGAGGCTGCTGTTGAACACACTCTCTGGGACTAATCATGTAATGTGCTTGTTATCCTTCACCTGTGCTTTGGTTTTATCAAACCCCAGGAATTCATAACAATGGGCCGTATTCACAGATACGTTTTCACGTAAAGTTGCATGCTTTTTTTTTTGGTACGGTTTAACGGTGCATGTGTTGTAACTTTATTTACGCAAGTAACGCAGAATATACACACGTAAGTTCTTTAGGCATGGACATGTGAATCGCACTTGGGGACATATGTACGGATGGGGGGCGTAGAAATACGTACTTGAAAATTTCAATGAAAGTGGGTGGGGGGAGGCATTTAAATGAACACTTGAGGGTGCTGTTATAAAAAAATTGAACGCACAGAAGACATATACGCATGTAAGTACACACATAAAGAACAGAGTGGTCTATGGTGTCGCATGTCTACGATTGCATGGCCGTGAGAGGCGAGTGTCATGGGTGTTAGTGGGTGTTGCCTTGCTACGTGCGTGTGTATAATTGCGTACTTTTAAAAAACGGATCTGTGAATATGCCCAATGTCAGAACGACTATCTGTCAATACTGGCCATATGGAAAAAAGGGGAATGAAAGAACTAATAGTGTATTACCCTCAAACAAATATGATTTATTCTATTC
>WWET01001193.1:298288-314475 GCA_011038615.1 Limnodynastes dumerilii
AGGAAAATTAGCGTCCCCTGGTTCTGGATTGGTGACCATGCTATCCTTGAATATTAAGATGAGCCCCTTTCAGCTTTAATCTCTGGGTGGCTTCTTCTCCTGCTCACCTCTTGCACATGGTTGCCGACTTTTGGCAGCTTCTCTCCGGGAGATCCCGGAGAGAAGCTAGCGATGCATGCAGGGGGCAGGGCTTAATGACGCAGGTCATGCAAATTGCGTCATTAGGCTCCGCCCCCTGGCTCATACTGACCCGTTTTTACTTGTAATAGTGGTCGGGACGGGGCTTGATGCCACAGATTGCGTCATTAAGTCCCTTCCTGTGCCTAGCAACACTAATATACTAGAGTTGCTAGGCAGGGGGCCAGGACTTGAGGCAGTGGTTTCAGTGAAACCACGGGCCTCAAGTCACTTGCGGGAGATTTGCTGGCTCTCCCGGGATACCGGGAGTACTGCCCGAATTTCAGGAGTCTCCCGGACATTCCGGGAGAGTCGGCAACCCTGCTCTTGCAAGGACAGCACCTCAATGTAAAGTTTCCTCTAGTGACCGGTAATGTTCCAGTGGGAATTATTATATTTGCCCAGGAAGCTGTGCCGATTAAATGACAATTTTTTAGAAATACAAAATGATTGCTCATCTGTGTAATTTCATTCCACTGTTTTGAAACAGCTTGCTTAATGGGAATTCTAAATAGCATGAGTTATTATGACTTTAATATTGTGTTTTAACTAATTAGAAGCACAACATCAATTCTGCATTGTTTCATTAGTATAGGTTTTTAAATGACTGCTTAATCAAGTCTGGAATTACAGTGGTTTCCTATGTTTAATGAATGGTTCTGCAATTGTAGAGTGAAGTTTCTATATCATCTCCCACATAGTTTTCATGGAAACAACAAACCATTATTTGTCTTCAGTGCCTGGGTTTCCGAAAAGCACACAATTAGCTTTGAAACTCCAAGAGCAATTTACGATCTTGGTGCCATGTTCACTGTATTTCCAAAATGCATTAATTGCAAAGAAGAAATCAGGTCAAAGAGATACCTGCACTGCTCCTTTATCAATTCATTAATCTCCAGTTCTTTGATTTTCTATAAATGCACCTCTTAAGTGATACTCGTTTCACTTTATCTGTGATGAGGAACAGCTGGTAGTCTAATGTACACAGTCCAGTAAATCTTTACAATATAACTGTCTGGTATGATGACCTTCTAGAAAGGGCATATATTTTATCTGACCTTTATATTGCATCATCATACCTCCCAATTGTCCTGATTCCAGAGGAACAGTCCCGATTTTGGGAGAATGTCCAACTGTCCCGACTGCCTTCCGGTTTGTTCTGATTGGTGGGCTACACTGAAGGTGGGGGATTTATTTTTTTTTTTTTTTTTTTTAAATTACTTTTTGGTTTTCCTTCCATGCGATATAACAATGAAGGTGGGGCTTGGGTGGGACAGAGGCAGAGATTGGTTGAGACTGAGGCGGAGCTTGGATAGAGGCGGAGGATTGGTGGGGCATAGGTGGGGCTTGTATATCCTATTTTCAAATATCTTAATATATTTTGGTAGACCTTGTGATGTAACAGTTCCGCTGAAACAAAGATTATAGCCATGAGGCACATTTAAAACAACAAGTATATTAGGTTGAAATCTGGGAATTTATATTTAGAATTGTATTGCCACTGTTCCAACCTTATACATAAATTTCAGTATTGTCAACCAAAAATGACAATGAATTGTATTGTGAAAGACAGCAAAGTAATTTAAGACCTTTATTTTAACTATTGTATTTATTTGTAAATATTGTATTTATACCTCTATTATCCTGTACACCATCTAGATCCTGTTACTTAAACTGTATGCTTGGTATACTTGTCCAAAACTGTGTGTTTATTTCACCTATGCCCCTAGGACAAAATGGCTTCCTCTTAAAATAAGTAGCTGATAACTTCCCTTTCAAGGCTAAATTACTGCAGCGAATAACTTCCATTTTCCTTTATACTCCCCTTCAGCTGAAGTGTTTACCTTTTGTTCAGAATAAAATCTTATTTTGTTAATACATTTTCAAAACCAATCAACTTTTTGTGTCTGGAGTTTTCGTTAAACAACATATTTATGCTGTTCCTCTTACACATGCAGAGTCTGTGAACATGTACACTGATATCACACAGGGTCTGAGAACAAAAACATTTCATTCAATTTCATTTGAGATTAAAAGGAAAATGTTAATCATTTTTGGGAATAGTTTTGAAACTTGATCTACATAACTATTTTAATAGGCTATTGATGTTCAGCTTATCCCAGGATGACTGAAGGCCTTTCAGGAGTATAGTGTAAGGCCAAGAATGGGCTTTCAGTTGCATGGTACGTTCACTACCCAAAGACCCCCTCTACTGGTGTATTCCTATGAGACATTATTTTCACCCTTTTGAGTTTTCTGCTTCACAATATGTAAACCAGGGTTGCCCGAATTCGGGCAGTTCCTTCAGTTTCTGGGGATAGCCGGCAAATCTACCGCGTAAGAGACCCTTCCGCCTCTCATAATAGTAATCCCAAATGGCAGGACATGATTACACAATTTTTGGCATCAAGCCCCACCCACCCCCTGGAACACTATGAATTACAGTAGTGATGGAAAGGGGCGGGGCTTAATTATGCCATCTGCATAAATCACGTCATTAAACCCTGTCCCATACCTCCCTCTACATCTTCGCTCCGGGATCTCCCAGGGGGAAGATTTGAAAAGTCTGCAACCCTGATGTAAACTTATACAAGATGGGCCCCTATACTTTGTATTCTCTCTCTATTACCACATTTATTGCCTCATCTGCTGCACCCACAGCCTGCTTTCCTTGTGCAGTGTCCTAACAGTCATCTTCCTATGTACAGGTCTTCTTTACTTCACTTACCTGTTTACCTTTCTCGTTCTCATGCAATAGCCCAACAGCTTTATTATATGGCTTCTTTAGGTTTTTATTTGCTGTTACACCTTATGTCTTATCTGCTGCACATACAGACCTGCTATCTTATCCCATTTTTTATGGCAATCTTCCTGCTATGCACAGGTGTACTTTACCTCTGTTACTGCGATCAGCTTTACCTTTGCATTGGTACACAAACTGCTCAGTATATTTTATTTGGATACGTATGTGTTTTATATATAGTTATTCTATTGTGTATATTGTATTCTTATCACCAATTATATAACCCTAAAGGCGAACCTACTATAATATTACCATTATGACAATGACTACTACTACTACTACTACTACTACTACTACTACTCAGTTAGCTGTCGGCTGTTTGTATTTGGAAAATGTCACTTTCGAAGTGGCGAACGCAATCATGTCTGTCAGAGCACTGTATAAATGATGGGAGTTGTTTAACATGCAGTAACATGGAGACAGCAGGGATTAGCTATCAATCCCTACCAATGCTGCACATGGAACTCTGAAGGCAGCATGATCGGAGCTCCAAAAGCTGTACGTCTATATAAATTGTATCCTGCATGAACTATTGATCTCTTGGGTATGAAGCCTGTTAAACTTTACAGAAACCATTGTTTCTGTGTTTCTAATAAAGCTGCAACCTTGTTAAGCATTTTACTTACTCATTATTGTGGATTAACCTCCTGTGCATCTACTGCTGTTATTAGTTTGCTGTTGAACTTATAAACATTATTCAACAGGTTATAAAACTAGAACCCTGTTTCATAACATATATACTTATAGGGGCTGATCCAATACGGCGGTTGGCAGCGTAAGAACGGGCGTCCGTAGTATCAGCGTAGTAACAGCTGAGGGGGTGTTCCTCGCCGTTACTACGCAAAGATTAGTGTAGGTTACTGATTACAAATTCTGCTTCCCATTTTTTTTAGTATACTGTAGTTTGATTTTTTTTATTTTAAAGCATTTTCTGGGGCAAAATCGTAATATTACAGCACACCCAGTCCAAACATTTACTTTTAATCAAAATAACACAATTCAGAGTTATTAAATATTTTATTCAAAGGCGGAAATAAATGAAACAAAACCGCCTGCTGTGCATGTAACGGAATATTAACTGGCTTGTGGTACATAAAGTGATTGCTGGGAACGCATTCTATTTTCTGTTTTATATTTTTCAATTTCTTTGTTGTACCGTATAAAAAGTTTATTAACAAAGCCTATTGTTATTCATAGACACCAGCCAAGTGCTGAATTTAGATACAAGCTTAGCGTTTTTGAAAAAAAAAAGCATAATCGTACCTCACTGGGTGAGTGGTATTAACTGGGAATTCAACCCACTGTGTACATCTCTATTTCTTATTTTGTGACAATAAATTGGACTTTTTTTTTTTTCTTACTTAAGACTCAAGTTTTTCTTTCATTTCTGTATTATACATTCTTGAAAGTTTTGTCCAAAAGAGCTCTGTTATTAAAAAATGATTAAAGAGTTGTTATGTTCAAGGGGACAGACATAGGCCCCCATAGCAAGAAAATGGGGCCTGTGTCTGGATGGGTGGGAGTAGGAGAGGCCAGGAAGGACTGAGGGCGGAGCTGAGCATGACCGCTGCCTAACGAAAGCTGTCAGAGGCTGACAGCATAAAACAGTGCTTGTGCAATGTTTTAAGCTGTCAGCCTCAAACAGTGAGGGGAAGCCGCTGACATGGGCCTCCTTCTCCTCCAGCATCTTTGAGCCATAATAGTGTTGTGGAAATGAATTCAACAATAGCTTACTCCCACCATCCTTGGGCATCTCTTTGTAGCCCTTGTAAAGATGTTTCAAGTGTATGATTGTGACAACTTGGTTCACCTAATCGGTGACCCTGCCCTGAAATTTTATTTGCCACATGCAGGTTTCACGAAAGTATTTTGTGGTAGTTTTACCACTAATGCCTAAGCTACTTCATGCTAGTGCTAGATAGATGGAATCTGAGCATGGGGGCCTGCTTGCTTTATTGATAGTCTACCAGAACTCACAAAACTCTGAAGACTTTTGACATTTTTTTTTAAGACCAACATTACCATAGCCACAAATTTACAGGCTTTGTCACATTGAATCTCCCAACCACAGCAGCACGTTTAATAACTGGCCCACAGAGTTAATGGAATATTGAGGATACTGATGAAGTCATTAATAATAGAGATGATTAATGATAGCTAATACTAATTTGTTTTTGTGCAGCAATAAAAAATACTGCTATAATTCAAAGATTAAATTAGTATTAAATATGCAGTTGTTTATACAGTACTAAACTCAGTCTAAAATGTTATGTTCTATGTAAATTAGTGCCTCCAAACAACAATTTGTAATTAGGGGGAGGGACTGAAGTGAATGTCTTATGTTCTCTGTAAAGCATTGCGGACAATTTACCGTATTCACAGTTAAGATGGAGTTAGGGGCGGACACACTTGACCTAACCCACTCGTTCAGCATCCCCAATTTTAGGTACCTTTAGGTATTTTAGCCTTAGAAGGAGTTCCCATATTAATTAATTAATTATAGTAAGAACTTATTGGCTGCTTTCCTATCACTTCCACTTTCGGTTGTAGGTAAAGTTACCTGATGCCACCTTTTATCACTTGACGATCTAACTAATTTCAGCAAGATGGGATGTCTGATTGCCAAAAATCCTTGGTTAGCCATTGTTGGTACAATTTCCCAGAAACTGATCTCATTTATTAAAATTAATTTAGAGATTAAATTTACAAAAAAATTTGAGCATCAACTCTTTTTATCCACATGTGCCTACACACCTTGCTGTATAGGCCTTGAATTATATTTAGTCACCACTAAGGAAATGTTCTTTGGCAGTTCCAAGCATATAGGCTTAGCTGTTTTTTTTCGACAAGCATTGAAATCACACAGCAAATGGAATCTCAGATAAGCTCGTGGAGTCTTTTTAGAAATGTGATTCGTAATTTTCCAGTTTTCTCTAATCCATTATCCTCCGTAAAGTGTATGTTTGGGGTGGGGGTATATGCAGTATTTTTGTAAGAGACTAGCTAAAAGTTCTATTTTTAGGCACTTAAGGAAAAAAAATTTTACTTTCTATTTCCCTTCTCACGTATGGAGGTCTAGACAATTAAATGTCCTCTGCACGGACCTGCGTCCTTCCAAATGCAGATTTGTGCAGAAGAGCCTACCAACGCCCCCTCACCTGCATACCTATCCCTGCCCCCCTTGCCGGGATTAGGCATGCAGATTTTGAGGAACGCCCCGTAAAATGGATCTCCTAGCGCATGGAATTCAGTTTCGCACACTAGGAGAATTCCGTTGCATAACATCTGCCCGGGATATGCTCAGTCAGTACCAGAACTAACTTCAGCTTGAATTTGGATCAAGCCCATTATGTCTGTACATTTAGCAATATACAGTCACATTCTATTTGTTGTTGTGGATAAGCACGGTGAGTAGCACTTGTGCCGCACAGCGCTGAGGTCATGTGTGAAGGCCTTATCTGTGTGGAGTTTGTATTTTCTCCCTGTGTCTGTGTGGGTTTCCTCTGGGTGTTCCAGTTTCCTCCCACATGCCAAAAACATCCTGGAAGGTTAATTGGATGCTGACTAAATTAACCCTAGTGTGTATGTGTTAGGGACCATGGGGCAGATCCTGAACTACGTTTTTCTGCGAATTTACGTGTGGCTGACACGTAAATTCGCAGATTTGTACGTTCTGCGCATGCGCACCGCAGAAAATACGCACATTCGCGTAGCGTATTTTATAACGTAAGGAGATTTCACGTCTTGCGAACGTAAGTAATTACGTGTGGGCGTGCCAAAATTATGTTAGCGACGAATACGTGCGAATTACGTGAAGTAGGCGGGGGGGGGGATTTAAAGTGTACAGTATGGGCGGGGTAACCATAGTAACTGACAGTTGGAAACCAACAGAGTTTATACATAGATTTTAATAAACTGATACTAGCCATGTAGTGGATGCTAGATTTCCTAAACCATTTTATCTTTCATATTTATCTCTGCACTGTTAAGCAGTACAATGTCAATTCTCTGTTACACAAGCTACTATTATCCTGTCCTGGTTTTAGACAAGGTAATTATTTATTTATCAATTTTTTTTAACTAATAAGCCCAAAATAGACAGATTTTTAGATATTTTTTGTTAAAAAAAAAAAGTTTTGTTTAATTTCACGAAAGGGTCAAAGCCAGAGATCTCAGATACCACTGGCCACCACAGTCACATGACACCTGATATAGAGACTGAAGAGTATCAAAGCCCCCTCCCCCATGGACTTTGACATACTCCCTCCATCCTCTGTCTTCTGAGAGATTTTATTAAGCAGTTGATTTGTACATCTGCTAAGAATCATGGAAAATAATGCATGTTATCTTGTTGTTTATAGCAAAATTTGCTATTTTTATTACTGTCTAATTCACAATAATTTAGTTTATTATACTCTGTATGTCTTGGTCATTACTAGATTATTCCAGAGCAGCGTGAACTGGTTTAGAAGCTAATTCGGTTCTTTATCCTTTTGCTGAACTGGCATTGTTAGGAAAGTCTGCAGTGAGTGTTTTTTTTGGCTGCAGGGGGTGTTTTTGAGCACTTGGCTGGGAAAATCATGTCTGTTCAGCAACGTGTCACATCACCGAAGAAGCCCTAAAGCCATGATGTAAAAAATAAGGGAGATGTCGGTACAGCTGGCAGCCAGCTCATAACCTGCAGTAACTGCATGTGCTACTGCTCTCAATGCAATTTCATCAATGCCAATGGCCTCCTGGTTGGAGCCAATTGCTACTATACTAATAACCCTATGGAGACCAACATCATTATGAAGTGGATCAGTAGCGTGTGTAATGGAGGGTAGTAATAGTGCTACTGCAGGGTTACAGAAACTCCCAGAATATCCAGGAGACTCAAGAAATTTGGGCAGTTCTCCCGATATCCCGGGAGAGCCGGCAAAGCTCCTGCAAGCCCCACCAACCATCAATTACTACTGTAATCCCTAGCCCATCCCCTGAAACATTAGAGATTACAGGAGTGATTGACAGGGGGTGGGGCTTAATGGCGCGATTTGCATTGCATCATTAAGCCCCACCCCCTTGCATAAATCTATGGCTTCTCTCTGAGTCCTCCTGGAGGGAAGCTCTAAAAAATCGGCAACCCTGGTTTTATCTGGAAAAATTGTGATGAATAATTTACAGATTTATAATATTATCTTCGAAAACTGTGTCAATTAGAGTTGTGAGCACGCAGAAGGTTTTAGCATATGTTGCTAGCGGTACGTGTGTCCAGTAAATATATTCATGCGGAAGTGTCTGAGGATGAGTTGTGTAAGGTTTGACATACGCCAAGTGATGTTTAAAGGGCTTTATGGGGCGTTCTGACATTGAGCAGGGGCAATTTTCTATTTGAATATATGCATAGCTCTTCACCGCAATCTATTTGCTTATGTGTTGAATATACAGAAAAAATGCCACTCTACATGAGACCTTTTAGATTATGATCTTTCAATGAATGTGGTTTCCTGGTTCGATTGTCTCATTTCTGATAGTGAACATGCTGACACTACCAACAGTATTCAGTGCACTGTATTTTTCTGTTAGACAGAGTCACTACTATGACACCTGTCTAATCGAATATTGTAATGTCAGCATCATTGGCCTATCTATAATGGGTGCAGGGTGTGCAGTGCACACAGGCCCCTCAGAACAGGGAGCCCTGTGGCATGCATCCTGCACCCTGGGTTGGCAGGGGAAGGGGGGCTATTCAGCATCAATTTCTCCCCTCTAATATCTTCCGGTAGATGCCAAATTAGTCCTCCTTCCCCAGCGGTGCAACTGTCCCGATTCGTGGGACGGAAAGGGGGTGGGGCTTACAGCACAGTTAAGCTCCACCCCCTTTTGGCCCGCAAATCAGGGCAGTCTTGTCTTGCAAATCCTGCACACGGTCCCCCTCACTTCTTAAAACGCCCCTGGTCAGCATGTTTGTATCACAATAACCTTGACTCCTAACTCTAATTTCTTACCCTGTTCCTAATTCCTAAGGCTGTGGGTCTGTGGTCAGAAGGGCTGTTTTGCAAATGGGTCGTTTTCTATCAGCCATTTTCGAGCTAGCTCTGAAATCGATTGCTCCTGCCCCGCTGAGTATTTTTCCCAACCCTTATGCTAATCCTTACCCTAACCCTCCCCTTCCATTACCCAATGCTAACCCTCTCTTCCCCACATACTGACTCTAAGACTCCCTTACCCGCAGCCTGACCCTGATTCCCTTCTCCACCGCCTAATCCTAAGATCCCTTCCCCACAGCCTAACCCTAAGATTTTCCTTGTACACTAACCTCTTGTCCAGTGTGGCGAGTCTGTGTCGGGTGCTGCACCAGGTTTCGAAAAGCCAACAAATGGGTAAGTATGCCAAGAATTTGGCATACTTACCTATTCATTAGGAAAACCTTCTAATTAGGGATATTATTGAAATACAGACAGCTGAAAATGAGCTTTTGGCTGTCTGTATTTCGCAAATATAATTTTTATTGTGGAAAAAGCGTCACATTCCTAACCCTAACCCTAGCCTTGGAAGCCCTGAACCCAGAAGACTGCAGCACACTGGGTTAGAGAAGAGATTCCCATATCATGTATCCATGCCAAAATATATTGGTATAATACAGGACACTCCTGTCTGAAATGATACAGGTCTCATTAATCTGTCAGCTGTATCAATTTCGAAATCATGATTACTGGAACGGCAACAACAGACTCTTTGAACCAGTCAACAAAAGCTTCTTACCAGATACCTCTGCTTACTCGTGAAGGTTGGTGCCTTAAAAGTGCATTGAGTGAAGGAGGTAAGTACAGAGCTAAAGGTACGTCTGATAATGTATTACGCTTGCCTCGATAAAAGTAGCAGTCCTAGGTAACACTCCTCGTTCTCAGTGTATTTTACTGTGTGATTAACAACTGCATATACCTACAGAGGTCTGCAAGTCTGCACATGAGAGGGGAGTGAACTTTCCCTTCTCACGTATGGAGGTCTAGACAATTACATGTCCTCTGCACGGACCTGCGTCCTTCCAAATGCAGATCTGTGCAAAAGAGCCTACCAACGCCCCCTCACCTGCATACCTATCCCTGCCCCCCTTGCTGGGATAAGGCATGCAGATTTTGAGGAACGCCCCGTAAAATAGATCTCCTAGCGCATGGAATTCAGTTCTGCACACTAGGAGATCCGTTGCATAACATCTGCCTGGGATATGCTCAGTCAGTACCAGACCCAACTTCAGCTTGAATCTGGATCAAGCCCATTATGTCTGTACATTTATCAATATACAGTCACATTCTATTTGCTGTTGTGGATAAGCACGGTGGTTCAGTAAGTAGCACTTGTGCCCCACAGCGCTGAGGTCATATGTGGAGGCCTTATCTGTGTGGAGTTTCTATTTTCTTCCTGTGTCTGTGTGGGTTTCCTCTGGGTGCTCCAGTTTCTTCCCACATGCCAAAAACATCCTGGAAGGTTAATTGGATGCTGACTAAATTAACCCTAGTGTGTATGTGTTAGGGACCTTAGTATATAGCTCTAATAGAGACAGGGACAGATGTAAATGTCAAGTGTTCTCTGTAAAGCACTACGGAATTGTGGTATATAAATAAGTGTTATTATTATTAATAATAATAATAATAATAATAATAATAAAAATATTAAAATAGTTTGGCCAAAATTTGTCTCATATCACAAAATAAATCCTGCAATTTGAGGACTCATCTGTAATTCTTAAATAAAGTTCAGATTAATGTCAAGGAAAAGTCCTTTGAGGTCCTGCAAATAGTGATCTTATTAATACTCTTTGACAAGCAAGCTCGATGTCTTAGAGACAAACTTATATAACTTTCAAATTAATGGAAAAGGACACTGCCATCTATAATTCAGCCATTTCAAAGACGGCCAATAATTTTAATTAGAACAATAGTGCTGTATTGGAAATCTCCTTTGCTTTAGGATAAGCAAACCAATTTCCATTCCCATTTTGTAAAAAATAAATAAAAAAGTTGAAGAGTTCAGTTTTAATTTATCAACTTTGATATTAGCTCTAGGCTAAAGTGTTCTCTAAAATCTATTCAAAAAGCACAAAGAGGTATCAGCTGCTCACTAATTTATAATGATAAGTATATATAAGTCACCGGGGCTCTAATAATTGCTAATGCCTCCCACTGACCTATGTATAATATTTTTTTTTTGGAAGGGGGGTGATTGTTACCAGGAGAACCTTAGTAATTAATCTAGTAAGTTGTTTGTAAGTTAACAATGAAGAAGGTGATATTTTAAACCATTACATAGTTCCAAGACTTAAAGAGAAAGAAAACCAAGGTTTTTTTTAATGAGAACACACCTGGCTAAACACAAATCTTTCATTATAATGCATTGTAACCACCAACAGTGACTATAATTATGTCTAGGATTTACACATTCATAAGGCGTTAGGGTGAAAATATAGAGGAAATAAATTAAAATATGAGAAAAAATGATAGAATTATACTTATACATTTTCCTGAGAAATTTACCTAACTTATCAGCATACCTTTGATAGATAGTATTCTAATTCCAACTAGCTTTCCTATATACAGGGAAAAATGATGGACTGAAAGAGAGAAAACTATTTAATTCTTTACATATTAATTGTAATCAGCTCTTGTATCTTTGGTCCTGATCCAGACCTACGTTCCCTTAACGATTCAACGTGTAGCGTATTTATGTTATCGTAATTACTTGGCACTACCCTCGGTCGTACGTACTTTTGCCGTTTTACGCTTTCCAAACCCTACCTTAACTTTTTAAAGTGTAATTCCTGTCGGCCGTTATGGCTGCATGTACTTACGCGCCTAAGCACGCCCATACTGTACGATTTAAATGCCTCACCCCGCCTCCGAAGTGTAATTACAGGTGTCGTATGGTTGGCACGTCCCTTCATCCGTAGCTACGCTGTTGATACTAGGGTGGTACATACGTTCAGAGTTACGGGTCGTAACACATGCGCAGTACATACAAAATAGCGTTTTTACGTCTCCGGCTAGCGTAGATATGCTGGCGATCGTAGCTCTGGATCTGGCCCTTTCTCTCTGGTTGTTGTGTCTGCAGACTAGGGATGCAAATTATCTGGAGGCCCAGGGGCCTCCATGTTCTAGGGGCCAGGTTTACTAAGCTGCGGGTTTGGAAAAATGGAGACATTGCCCATAGCAACCAATCAGTTTCTAGCTAACATTCTCTAGTATGTAATAGGTAAGCGAGAGCTAGAATCTGATTGGTTGCTATGGGCAACATCTCCACTTTTAGCTTAGTAATTCTGGCCCTGCTACTCTATTACTAAAGCATGCTATACCCCCAATATATTTATTTACAATTTATACTTATAGATTTGAATGAAAAGAAAAGTTATTTTTGATACCTAATGACTTATTTTCTCCTTTAACCCTACCCTTATCCCCATCCTTCTCCTTTAACCCTACACTTATCCCTACCCTTCTCCTTTAACCCTACCCTTATCCCTATCCTTCTCCTTTAACCCTACCCTTATCCCTATCCTTCTCCTTTAACCCCACCCTTATCCCTATCCTTCTCCTTTAACCCTACACTTATTCCTAACCTTCTCCTTTAACCTTACACTTATCCCTATCCTTCTCCTTTAACCCTACACTTATCCCTACCCTTCTCCTTTAACCCTACACTTATCCCTATCCTTCTCCTTTAACCCTACCCTTATCCCTATCCTTCTCCTTTAACCCTGCCCTTACTCTTTATGAAGGTATGACACTTAGACAGAAAAATAGTCATCGGCAGCAATTTTAACATTTTGATTAATGATTAATGTTTGAATTATTCCTTTGCCAGATGTGCACTCTTAAGAAAACCTGCTTTTTTTTCCTTTACAATCTACTCAACCTCTCCTCAGTCAGTTGATGACCATGATCTATCCTCCACCCAAGCAAACTAAAAACAAATCATAACAAATGCACTTGTCATCTAGACACAATGGACCTGATTCAGAGGTACACGTAAATAAGAATGCAGGGTGGTACATTGCATCCAAAAGGGCATGGAATGGTACCTTTGGATGGGATTTAATTATGGGACGTAGCATATGGGCACAAAGCAGCCCAAGCTCGCTGCTGCTACCTCACCAAATCCATTATGCAAGTGTAGGTTGATACACTTTATAAATAGGGCTGCACGGTGGCTCAGTGAGTAGCACTTGTGTCTGAGATTGTGAGTTCAATTCCTGAACTAGGCCTTATCTGTATTAAGTTTGTATGTTCTGTGGGAGGGGAGAGTGCTCAATAACCTGTCTCCTTCTCTATACTAATGACTGCTCCCCTGCTCTAGTGGAGGCTTGTGCAGTAGGAGGTGTCAGATGACATCACCTTCCTGTTTTGTCTGTTACACTGCCCGGGCGGGACCTGATTCCTCTGTCTTGTTTGAGACAGTCACTGAACTGCATAGACTGCAGCTCACAGCCTCCCTTTGCATACAGCCTGAACCTGCAAATCAGACAAGCTGCTGCCTATTCAAATCCTTGCTGTACTGTGAGTTCCTATTCTTGCAGAGCCACCATCTAAACTGCTAAATGCATTAACCCCTTGTGTACCAACACTGCATAACCTGTTATTACTTGCTGTCTCTACTAAATGAACCTAAATCTGGTTAAGTGCATATGTGTGGACTACAATCCATATCCAACATCTGCTGTCAGCTATCTTGCACCACAAGACTCTGCCAATATGTTCTCCCTGTGTCTGTGTGGGTTTCCTCTGGGTGCTTTAGTTTCCTCCCGCATGCCAAAAACATGCTAGTAGATTAGTTGGCTGCTTAATAAATTAACTCTAGTGTGTGTTAGGGACCTCTGAATTTAGCTCCAATGGGGCAGGGACTGATGTGAAATATTCTACGTAATCTGATGGCTCTATATAAAAACTGTTAATAAATCATCAAATGAACACTGTATTAAAATTATAAATATTGCGCAGACTTCATTCTCGATGTAGAAATGCGTTAGAGTAGCACTTTTTTCTGTTTCTAGCTTACTTTGGATTGGCCTGTATTAGTGCAGCAGCTCTGATAGTGTTTGTTTTATTATATTTTATTTTTACATTTGAATTGCACATTTGGTTGGCGTCGTATGAGGATTTTTTTCTCTCTTTTTTTTTTTATTCTCGATGTGTCTGCGTTAAAATAAATCATTTAAGTAATACTTTTTTTTAATTAAATAATTACTTTATAGCTGTAGAGGAAAAAACATTTGCCATCAACGGCAATTTCATAACATTAGTATTGTTTGTAAAGTGTAAAAATACAGTGCATAGGTCCAAAATAATGTAGGTATTTGAGTGTCAGTCAGCCCACTGGACTTGGATATGACATGGCATATGATATGGCAGAATCACCTACCTCTAATTCTCGATGGGGTGCACTTACTTTGGCCATGCCCTTACTGTACATTAACTGTGTCCCTTCCTCTTCCCTCCCATGACACCCCCTTCAGAAGACAAGCCACTGCAAACCCTCCAACATGACCCCTTCCATGAGGTACACAATACTCTGCTCCTGAGCTTCCAACTGTCACTCAGCTGGCTTTAATGAATTAACTGATGTTTGAAAAACATTTTTCTCTTCAATGCAGGTGATTACCATAGTAACTGAAAATTTGAAGCTCAGGAGTAGAGCATTTTGTACCTAATGGAATGGGGGGTCTGCAGCTGGCCTATGATAACCTCTGGTTAAGCCCCAATAAAAGTAATAAATTAGAAAATAAACCCTAAAAATATCAGCGAGAGACATTTTATAACTACAAATTCAGCGATAGTGTACTCCCAATACAACTATTTTTTGTGGAACATTGTAGACTTTCAAAGGTTATTAGAAATGTGGTATTGGCATAATAGAAAATGGCCTAATTTGTACCAATCAGAGATCTTTGGGATATTATTTATGTTATTGATTACTAATAATAAACTAATTATTTAATTAGCCTATCATTTCAGTTAATTCCCTCAGTAGATCACACTGGTATTTTTTATTATTGTTATATATGATTAAATTCCCTTGGTGCCATAAATTCAACAACGCCAAAATAAAAACCAAGATAAGAATTACCCAGAACCATGATCTAAAAGGTAATTTTTCTTTTGATTCTTTATGACTTTACTGTGAATGATAGAAGAACAAATACAGTTATCTTCCCCGTGCATATGTGATTATAATTTACTCCTTGCAGCACAGTGTTGTAATACTTTCCGGTCATAAATACAGTGATCTTTGGAGTTTCTATTTAATAACATTATTATAAGCTCACCAGGGTATTTAAGCTTTAAACTAGATATGCACATGGAGCAGTATTAATGCATTTGTGTATGTATGCTTGCCAGCCCCAGTAGACTGTAAATACATGGATTATGCAGAGCTTAAGCTTCATTAGAGATATTGTTACTGACTTCCCACTGTAGGTTTTCCGAATATAAAATGATAATATATATTAAGTGAGAAATTGGGTTGTTTTTTTTTAAAATATATTTTGTTTTATTCAGAATTCATTTAGAGATTACTTATTTGATTCAATTTTTTCCTTGGTTTCACCCTGGACTATAAGGCATGCGTATACACAATTGCTAGGAGTGTGTCATTTTAGGGTATGCTGTAATATAGCCTGAGGTTAATCCAGAGGCTCATGCAAACATGGGAGTAGCGAGGGTGGAGCCGGTGGAGCTTGTGCTCCAGGCGCTGGCAGACCAAAGGGGCTTCGCACAGTACAGCCAAGTGCCATCTCCAGATCTCTAATATACTAGTATTACATGTGGGATATTGTAAGGGGTCTGGAATGGCACACTGTATAATGTACAACAAGGTAAGGAATATCATGGGTCTGGAATTGACACATATTACAATATATGTGGGGTATAGGGTGTGGGTCCCCGCAACGAAAATCTGATTTTTGAAAAATCAGATTTCTCCCAGGATTTCCAGCGAAAGCTCCGTTTTACTGAATGGTAAGAAAAATAGTCCCTTCCCTAATTGTAACCCTAACCCTCCCCTCTCACTACCCTAACCCGCACAGATAGTTTACTCAACTGTTCCTGGAGGTGCAGCAGAGGGATATCGCAGACGGCGGAAGGACAACGGTAATTGCGAAAGTGAATGGTAAAGTATGCCGAACGGCGTAACTCATCATTCCACTAAAAAAGTCAAAAATGGGAAATATTTGAAAATG
>WWET01001193.1:315590-342592 GCA_011038615.1 Limnodynastes dumerilii
GTTCAAGGGGTGTGCCGAGGGGGGTTTAATGAATTTATGTGCACGAAAATACGCTCTGCGAATAAATGTACGGCAAACGTAGTTCTGGATCTACCCCAATGTCAGCATCCTGCCCTATATCATTAACACTTACAAAATCCATTGAGGAGCTGAATGACATTGACAACCTCAACCCACTTCCATTATTGTAATATGGCTACACTGCTCTAAGGAGATATTCTTTAGGTTACGATTTCATTATTCTTCACACTATGGTATTGATGTCCATGGAATAGGGCTATAAAACAGAAACCTAATGCTGCCTTAGGAACAAGAAGATATCATTATTTCATTGTTAATTTTAAATGCACAAAATGTTAATCAACAAGACAAATAGATAGTTTTTCAAATGATCACCAGATGGTATCATAGCCCCAGTTGCCCTACATAATAACTATCTCATCCACTCAGACAGATGTTGACTTTTCAATGGGGAAAGTGTTTCTTCGTTACTTGACAGAAGAGTTTTATTAGACATTATAATGCATATAACTGATCTACCAGCTTTTACCAATATAACTCCTTCAAACTGGCCTTACAAAAAGGCCATTACTTCTTAATCACATTAATTCTAATCTTAATAACGTAGAAAGAGTGGTTAATGCAGCTTTATGAATGAACCTCCACCTAATGATGGCTTGATTGCCATTATTATGATGATGATGATGATGATGATGATGATGATGAAAAATGGAACATCAATTTTTTTTTTTACACCTGTGCATTACATATAACTTTATAATGTATATTATGTGTAGCCATGACTCTTTACACTTGGTCCAACATTAAGTGTCACAAATTTCTTGTGTAAGATGCGATCGGATACCGGAGCAAAAGATTAACATAGAGGCAGAAGTGCTGGTACGAATTATGGAGACATCCGTGTGTTCACATTATGACCAACTCACACAGATGAACTGCCATCGGCCAGAACCTACTTTAAGTTCTCAGACTCAATCATCTGTACTTTAAACTGACTAAGAGGGAAAGCCCACTAGAGCACTCAGCCCTGCCCCTACCTCGCCGATTTAATTACTTTTAAGACTGAATGAGACAGAAAAAAAAACACCCTCTACTCAACTGAACTACACAAAGGACCCAATCCAGACCTCCACCACCAAAGCAGTTGGAGCTCCAAGTGCAGCTGTGACTTCTGATCCTAAGTCCCATGCGTTCAAAGGGAGGCAACTCCACTTGTACTCAAGAGACTTCCTCCAGCTGGAGTCTACCTTAAAATATCTGCACAGTGCCCACGGAAAATGGAGACAATGCAGAAATTAGGATTGCATGTGAGGGCTTAACCAAGGTCTTCCTGTACAATCTGCATAACTCCCTTCTCCCACCATGCATACCTCACATACGTTTACTGCCCTGTCTTGCCGTCCAGCCTTCAGAAAGCATTCCATTATAGAATGCAGGATCTGTTGGATCCAGTGCCGTAATGAAAATGCATGACACGTACATTCACACTTCCACAAAAGTGACCAATTTCTGTTATTTTGCCAGCGGAAAACGCCCCTTTTGCGTTAGTCTATATCTGGTCCCAATATAGGAAAAAATATCTGGATTCAGTCCCTTTTCATCAATACCTTTGTAGATTGTTATTAATAATAGTGGGCCGGATCCAGAACTAAGTCCGACAGGGGACTTACGCAAGTAATTTGCGTAAGTCCCCTATCTCGAAACATCTGCACAAGCACGCGCCAAATGTTCCGACAGAGTAAGTACTAACATACTTATTGAAGTTACGTACATGAGTACTTACGCTGAAGGGGCTGACCCTTCAGTTTCGATGGCCGTATTCCTGCCATACAGGTGGAGACAGCCATGTAAATGAGGAGGCGGGGGCAGGGAAGCCCCGTTACGACTAGGTCTAGTTGTAAAAGTTAAGGTAGGAATTTTTACTGACAGCAGGGGGTGTGCACTCCCCGCATCGGGAGCGTAACTACGGTATGGAGCTGGTCCAGTGACAATGGGCCAGATCCAGAGTTCATTACGAAAGCGTATTTACGCTAGCCGCTTGCATAACTTCGACTTTTTGTATGTACTGCGCATACACGCGGCAGATGTTATGCATCTTAACTATGATTGTACGTACCTATGGGCCGGGTTAGGCAGTTACATGCGACAATCCATTACGTACGTCCGTACTTATGCAAGGCAAAGTAAGGTAGGGTTTGGTACTCGTAAAACAAGTAAATTACGTTTGACCCAAGGGAGTGTCCGGGGGATTGCATAGTACTTACGATCGTGTAAATGAGATCGTAATTAAACTGCACTTAGCTCTGGATTTGGCAATGATCAGTATAACAAAATCATATAAACACATTGAAGAATCTATTGCACTTTATGCTGATCCTCCTACAGTCTGTGTAACGTCAGGATTTCAGGGGAGTAAGAAAAGCATTCAGGTCTTCAGCTTTGAAAGAGTTAATCATATGTATCTCCTTCAGTTCTTTAATATTAAAGTGTTCTATCCAGTTACTTAGTTACAGTGCTTTGAAGTGTATTCTGCACTATGCTATGCTCCAGCTGCAGTGACACATCCACCAAATCCCTTTAGCATCTATTTAAAGAACTACTTTTCTATGCCTCGCATTGTGTATCATAAACAAACCAGGCACAAGCCTCCCTGTAATAGAGAGGGACAGGATTCCGCCAGCAGGTAGATTTTTATTCCCAATGATTCTTTCATATTTTTTTTTGTCTCTTTCCCCCGTTCTTTTAAGGTGATTGATTTTGGATTAGGGATGTCTACACAACAGTGTGATTAATAGCGGCTGTGTTAGCCAATGACATGTTTAGGAATGGAAACTGGAGATACTATTAAATACAGTAAACATTAAGCATTAAAAAATGAATTATTTAAATGCCTCTAAACAAGAAGGAGGCCTCCGAGACATGAAATATATTCCACCAGGAAACTCCTTTTGTTTTCTCCTCCTTATGTGTGAGAGATAAAATATCTGTGGGACTCAGTGAAGATAACAGCAAGAGAATTCATCTCTGTGTAATTAAAACATCATTATTATTATTATTTTATTATATATTTGTTCATTTATTTAGGATTTGTTAATGATTTTAAGCATAGAATAGCTTTCGCCTTTCATCTTGCCAATCTCAGTGGATTGCTGGCGCTATTAACAAATCTGCGACGTTGGACAGGATGCAATTGCTTTGTAAATTATTGTCTCTTCAGCACTGAAGTCATTTGGATATTACTTTTTAAAGGACACAAATTCAGTTTATACGTGAAGAGTTTATATTGTTTTAAAAAGGATGTTTACATCGTAACCTTTCTCATAGATGGAATTTTCTATTAAAGGGCCGTATTCAGAAAACCGCTTTCACGGTGAGTTGTGTGCGTATTTTTAGGTAGGCTTTCAACCGCGCATGCGTAGTAAAAAAAAATGTAACATAGTATACGTAGACAATACGCGCGTTAGTGCCTCACGGACGGACTTGTGAATCGCACTTGGTTACATACTTCTGGATATGCGACACAAAAATACGCACGTGAAAATTTACATAAAAATGGGCGGGGGAAGGCATTTAAATGAAGGTATGTGGGCGCAACTAACATGAATAAGGAGCACACATACGCACGCAGCTGCTCACGGAAAGTTACAAGTGGTCTATGGAGGCGGAAGTCACCGACAGCGCGGCCGAGAGAGGGGAGTGTCATGGGTGTGAGGGGGTGTGGCCTGCGCCGGCCTTCATGGAAATGGTTCTCTGAATATGGCCCAAAATCATTTGTTTGGTTCTTATTAGTGGGATTTCAAATCAGTGCCTAGTTACAGCAATACAAGAACAGCTCTAATGATCCTAGATGGCTTTGTGAGATGGTCCCAGGGTGCAGTAGATGGTAGCACACAATAGTTAGCAATCCTGAATGGCCTTAATGTGTCTGTATTACAAACAAGGATTTCAGGGAGGATCATGCTTAAACCACTCTTTACTTCTCTACAAGAGATCCCATTGGGAACCAATAGAATACAATGTGGTGGGTGGAGCTTGATGTGATTTATGCAAACCACATCTTTAAGCCCCGCCCCATCTATCAAAGCCCCACCCCATCTATCAATACTAGGATCTGTAATATTGCTAAGGATGCATCTTATTCAAGCATTAGGTCACTGGGGGCACACGGGCAACTAACTTGTGGGACTGATATAATAGTGAATTCTGGGAATGCCGGACAATGGAAACATGATAGGCCTCTTGGCTTTACCTATTGCAGTGAGGCAACTTATTAAATGACTGTTTAGAATCGACCTGCCCTGTAAAGATCCGTACGTATGAAGATCCATCTTGTAACATCTGGCATGCACATTGCCAATCTAATAGCCGCATCTTGCATGCGAAATTTGTCTATAATTATTACATGTGTAAAAATCTATGATATAAATTTGCGTAAAGGGCACTGGGACTATGGATCGTCGACAATTGAATCAGACCCTTTGACTTATCTAGTTAAGAAGACTTGTTATAAAGGAAATGGCTTACACAGGACTACTTGAGGTCATTGAACAATTTAGTAGAAATATATCAATATTTAATACTTGCTTACAACCTGCGAAATGACTCCTTATATATGTAAACAGTAAGTATTCTGCAATATACAAAACCAGAACAATGCTTATGTCATATGTTTTCATTATACAAATCAATAAACTATGTATGGCTGATAGGAGTCAATTCCCGAGAATGACATGTTATTTGCCGTAATGGTTAAAATGTTTTCTGATCAATATAAGATGAAAAAATAAACACAGATACGATCATCTGAAAATGTGTTTGTTTGTTTATTTTTCCTTTGTTAATCAGAAAAATCCAATGAGAATTTAGCTTGTTTACCTTTTCGAAATCCATTCTGCTAATTAAACCACATGCATGATGTAAAATTCACTAGATACCATCTTCTATCTCTTTCTCTGTATCTCCCTATTTGACACTCTATATCTCTCCCTACCCACTTCTAACAGTCTTCCATCCCCTTCTCTGGACCAGATTTACTAAGCTGTGGGTTTGGAAAATTGGAATTGTTATATAGCAATCAATCAAATTCTAGCTGACATTCTCAAGTAAGTAAGTAACAGGAAAGTGAGAGCTAGAATCTGACTGGTTGCTATGGGCAACATATCAACTTTTCTAAACCCACAGCTTAGTAAATCTGGCCCTCTTTCTCTGTCTCTCTCCCTCTAAACAGTATCTCTCTCTATCATTCACCCTCTCTCCTTCACTTTCCCTCATTCACTTCTGCACACTTGCTAGTCATTTTGGAGAAGATCCAAAATTTGAAAGATAAGAGGAAAACAGGTGTAAAGTTACACCTGAGCAAAGCAATGCTGAATTGCAGTGGAAACAAATTGCTTCAGTTGCGAACATTATTGAGTTGATAGGTGATGTTTCAAAGCAGAAGTCTAAATAGCAATGTAAAAGTAAAGTTGGTCAATATCCATGTGCAATGAGTAAAAGCAAAGTATTTTCCTGAAAGGCAAAGAATCAAATTAATTTCACCCTGAATATTCAACGTGCTTTTGCCCAGGTGTAACTTTCCACCTGATTTCATCTTATTGGATCCAGTCCTGTATTCTACTGTATGTTCTAAACAATTGGATTTGTATGCAATTTACCTTCAGATTCCAGGTAAAATTGGGCAGATAGATCAATTTCAAATGAAACAGACTGGACTTTGGGGCTGATCCAGAGCTACGGCTGCTTCACTAGTTGCGGCGGCTGTATGCGTAATAACGGCATTTCTGCCGTTCTGCGCATGCGCCGGGCAGATGTTGCCCAGCGTAGTTAGGGAAACCCGATCCTTAGGATCAGGCGTCTCTAACTGTTGCGTAAATTACGAGGGGGGCGTTCCTCGCTGTAACTACGCAACCCTTACGAAAGGAAGGCGGGGGAAGGTAAGTAAATGAGGGTGGGTTAGGGCAGTTACGACCCTGTGGCTGGCGTAATTACCTACTGTTACGCCGCCTGAAGTTAAGGCCGCCTTCAGCCGGTGTAAAAGTGTTTAATTACGCCGGCCACAGGGGGAGTGTCGGGGGAGTGCTCCAGAGCTACGCTGGCCGTACTTACAGCCAGCAGGACAGCGTAGCTCTGGATCAGCCCCTTTGTCTCTTTATACAGACTATTGATCTGACCTCGCACTATACAATATCTACAATGACTTCAAGGAACTTCATTTGTCTATCCCAAAAAAACTAGGTAGTCTGATCTACTATTGCAAGTTATAGTATACCCCTTTCCATGTAACAAGGAAATAGTATTATATTGGCCTCTATCATGATTTACTGGTGTTGGTGCATCAGATTATCTTCACAGTGGCTTCAAATGTCGCTCAAAGTATAATATAACGTATCATATTTCAGTGAGTAGCAAAGTATTTTCCTGGAAGGCAAAGAATCAAATTAATTTCACCCTGAATATTCAACGTGCTTTTGCCCAGGTGTAACTTTCCAACTGATTTCATCTTATTTTCGGTTATTGGATCCAGTCCTGTATTCTACTGTATGTTCTAAACAATTGGATTTGTATGCAATTTACCTTCAGATTCTAGGTAAAATTGGGCAGATAGATCAATTTCAAAATAAACAGACTGGACTTTGGGGCTGATCCAGAGCTACGGCCGCTTCACTAGTGACGGCGGCTGTATGCATAAGAACGGCATTTCTGCCGTTCTGCGCATGCGCCGGGCAGATGTTGCCCAGCGTAGTTAGGGAAACCCGATCCTTAGGATCAGGCGTCTCTAACTGTTGCGTAGTTACGAAGGGGCGTTCCTCGCCGTAACTACGCAACCCTTATGGAAGGAAGGTGGGGGAAGGTAAGTAAATGAGGGTGGGTTAGGGCAGGGTTACGACCCTGTGGCAAAAAAATCTGATTGGTTGCTATGGGCAACATCTCCACTTTTCCAAACCCACAGCTTAGTAAATCTGGCCCTAACTACTCATTTGTAATGCCTAGGTGTTGTTTAAGGCAAGAAACACAGAGATTAATGAGGGTCTTACAAATTGAATGCGACATAAAAGATACAGTTAAGTTTCCTACACATACCTTTTTGACAAACTGGAGCGCTACAACTTTTCTGCAATGGTTGACCTTCCAGCAGTTCCATCACATTGACATCCGCTTTGACGGCATCGTCTACTTCTGGGAACTCGACTGGGACCTGATATCGACAGTTGAGTACTTAAATTATTGTTAGGGTTAGGTTTAGGGCAAGGGTTAGGGTAAGTCTTCTGTTATGGTTAAGGTTAGGTTTGGGGTTAGGCTTTGCCTAGTGGTTAGGGCTAGATTAAGAGTTAGGCTGCAAACCTTGTGTGACATATAATTGTCAGCAATGCTAAGGTCAATATAATAATTCTCTTGACCTTAGTGACATCGGGAAGACAACACATTCAACAGCATTTTTGTCAATATTCATCCATTGTTATCGACGATGACCGTCTATCAGTAAGACTGAAGAAAACTATAGACACTACTGTGTGTCTGACAACTTTGTGTTCAAATGTTCTGAAAACTCAAGTAGTTCTACCATAGTTTCCGTCTGTCACAAGTAAATTATACTAGATTGTTCAATCTGCTTGGCCAACCACTGAAGGGTGTCTTTGTGTAATGCCATGATTTCTGACCTTGGAATTCTTATAGCTTTCTACTACAAGGATGGTCATGCCATAACCTAGCAGTAAAGACTACTGCAACAGATTTATGTTGTACCGGTTGTGGAACAAAGTACATCTTTCTTTGCAAAATCATAGTCATTATAAATCTTGGTCCACGCATAGGGATGACCCAGTAATGCCAACAGTATAATTTGTGTGGATGATGTTGGAACTTAATGTATATTTCTATAGCAAACACTCCTATCCTCTTCTGAACGAAAATTGTGAAGTACATGATACAAACATATGGTGTATCTTACAGCCATGTGGGGTTTAAACAAGAACATACATCCTGCAGCCTTCTGGCTATGAATCAAATCATCCTCAGCGATGAACTTAATAATAAACATCGTTATTACATTATTACACATCAGCACTCCTCACTGATCGTCAAGGCTGCTATTGATTGGGAGTCATGTATAGCAGGCTGTCCTCAATATGTCATTCTCTGTGGTATTTCCCTAATGGAAAGTTGCTGTAATTACAATTTTTTTCAATCTGAAATTGTTCATAGTTACAATTGCCAAAATATCCTTTTTGATGACTTTAGTGATAATCATTATGCAAGTACATACATTTATTTCCATAGATATTTTATATAACGTTAAAAAAAATTGGACTCAACCATACAAACCGGGTTTGAGTCGGCGGTCAGAACAGCCCTTTTTCCAAAAAGCAATCAAAGATCCCCAGGGTGAAACCGCATTGGCGAGAGGTGAGTTGTTCTCCAACCCCAAACCTTATCCTAATCCTCACCCTAAACCTCCACTTCCATTACCCTAACCCTCCCTCCCCCGCAGCCTGACCCTAAGACTGTACTCCCCACAGCCTGACCCTAAGACTCCCTTCCCTGCAACCTAACCCTAAGACTCCCTGTGCCCGCAGCCTGAACCTAAGACTCCCTTCTTTGCAGTGTGATCCTAAGACTCCCTTCCCCGCAGCCTGACCCTAAGACTCCCTTCCCTGCAGCCTGACTCCAAGTCTCTCTTCCCCACAGCCTAACCCAAGACTCCCCACAAACTCCCCTTGTAAACTCACCTGTCCTATCTGGTGCGGCGGTGTGATGGGTCTGTAACAGTGGTTTCAGTTATAATGAGTGGGTAAGTATGCCAAAAGATAAATTCAGCATACTTATCCATTCATTCGTAAAACTTTATAATTAGTAATATTTTCAAAATAGAAACAGACAAAAATAAGCTTTCGACTGTCTGTATTTCAAAAAATTTACTACAAACCTGATAGGATGCCGTTGGCGATCCAGCTGACCCTATTCCGATAATAATTCAGCTGAATTGTGACTGTATCATTGTTGAAAACCTCAACAAATATAAAACTGATGTTGGGAACAGGTACTTATTTTTACCTGTTCCAAATAGCAGCAGAAAGCGTCAGATGCGGCAGGACAAGGTTAGGGCTTAAGGGGAAGTTTAGGGTTAGGCTGCAGGGCATGGAGGGGTAGGGTTTGGACCCAAGAAGGGGAAGGTTAGAGTTTGGCTTGGGGAAATGGAGGGTTAGGGTTAAGGTTAAGGTTAGGGTTGGGTAAAAACACTTACCTAGCGATGCAGAAATCTTTGTGTCTCCTGGAGTCGTACTACAATTGCTGGCAGTCATCATTCAATGTCTGTACAATAGTCTGTCGCAGAACAGATCATCGTACTTGCAAACCACACCCAACCTGAGAGTCATAGCAAATTCCAGTATTGCACAACATTCAAGGCTCATTGGGCTGGATCCAGAACAAAGCTCGTCTTATGAACGTTTGTGGTCTTTAGGCACGACAGTGTAGCAGGGAGTGCACGCCCCCTGTACTCCCCGCTCAAGGTAGTAAAATCTTACATGTCCAGATTTTTACCTTAAAATTTACGACTTGGTCTGCAGACGTAATTTAAATGCCTTGTATCCACTTATATGGCGGGGATACGGCATACGTAACAAGCTGGTCGGCCCCTTTAACGTACTGGCCAGCATACGTAACTAACGTGTGCACATGCGCATATCATAGCTGAATGGGGAATTACGCACGCAGAGAGAAAGAGAGAAGTAGTGATGCCCCTTTATAGATCGTTGGTACGACCTCACCTAGAATACTGTGTTCAGTTCTGGAGGCCATATCTCCAGAAAGACATAAATACATTAGAGTCTGTGCAAAGAAGAGCAACTAAAATGGTCCATGGCCTCTGTCACACAACATACCAAGAAAGGCTAGAGGAACTAAACATGTATAGCTTGGAGCAGAGAAGGGAGAGGGGGGACATGATAGCAGCTTTCACATATATCAAGGGTTGTGACCGGCTAGAGGAGGGGGCATTTTTCAAAGAAAGAGGTGTAATAGAACACGAGGGCATGAATATAAACTGGGGAGTGGAAGATTCAGAGGAAATGTGTGGAAAAATGACTTCACTGAAAAGGTGATATATAAGTGGAATAGCCTCCCATCTGAGAGGTAGAGGTAACACAGTAGAACAATGTAAACATGTTTGGGATAAATATAAAGGATATCCTAAATCTTAAACTAAATTGAGGGTAAATAGGGTCTAGGGTCAGTATAGTTTTGAATAAATAATTAAGCAGACTGGATGGGCCATGTGGCTCTTATCTGCCGTCACTTTCTATGCTTGGTGGAATTCTTCTCTATTAGCATCAGTCAGCTTGGCCAACCGACGTCCCAACATGCTAGCAAGAGTAATCAGCATCCCAGGTATGGGAAACCAGAGTCTACAGAGACTGGTACTCCCAAATGGTAGACCACTCAGCTCCTCCTACTGCAATGTGAGTACTATGCAGGTGCAATGATACCATGCTGTTCACCCACACGACTACATTTACAAGCATCTATGTCACTCACCTACCCTCATAATCCACCCTGCACGCTCATGTGCACTCCACAATAAAGATAGTACTAATGCTAAAAAAAACATGTGCGATCAGTTCTTAAGGGAAGCAGTTGCTGGTCCAGGTGACCCTATTTCGAATATGATGCAGCCACCAGCTATACGGTCGTCAATCAGAAAATTACTATTGGGAACCTATGTAGACCTGCAGCGGACAGACTGTGGCAGCCTGAGGCTAGGGTTAGGGCTAAGGCAGCGGCAGCTACGGTGGGTCTTAGGTAAAGGTTAGGGCTAAAGAAGGTTAGGGATTAAAGGAAATGTTAGTGTTAGGCTGTGGGACATGGAAGGTTAAGATTAGGGCTATAAAAAAGGGAAGGTTAGAATTTAGGCTGCGGGACAATGAGGGTAGATCCTGAAGTACGGATGTCAGTGAATTTACGCAAGCTTTCGGGGAAGAGGCAGACCCTTCCATTACGATGGCTCGATCCCCGCCATATAGCGATAGCCATTTAAAGGAAGTCTACAGGGCGAGGGAAGCCCCGTTACGACCTAGTCGTAATATTTAAGGTAGGAATATGGACACGTAAGTGACCAGATTTACTACCAAGAGCGGGAAGTAAAGAGGACACGCACTCCCCTCTTCGCGATCATACTTACAGACCCATGCACACATGTAATACATGCATGGGTCTGGATCTGGCCCAATGAGGGTAAGGTTAAGGATAGGAAAAAAAGACTTACCATTCAATATACAATTCTTTATGGCTCTGGGAGCCCCAACACTGCTACAATCAATAATGGAGACTGTCGGCAATTGCTAATAAACCGCCATACGAGTGTCTTTCGGAAAAAAGACCATTGTACTGGCAAACAACCCCCAAGGTGTAAATGCAAACGAAAATGCAAATTAGAATATCAGCAACCAACTGTACGGAGGATATAGAAGACCGGTAATGCAACTGAAAACTGAAACCTACAGAAATCATTTGTCTTTTAAGAACAATCCAGACATAAACCTAATTATGGGCCTGATCCAGACTTAATAATAACAGTCAGTTTACACATGTGACATATGTAAGTCTGACTGTGGAAACGCACAGCTCATCGTAACTCTGGGCCGTATTCAGAGATCCGATTTCTCGGTTAGTTCCGTGCGTATTTTTACGATCGGACCAACCGTGCATGCGTAGTAATTTCATTTACGTAGTTCACGTAGACTATATGAGCGGAAATGCCTTACGGACGGACCTGTGAATCGCACGTTATGTATATGTTTACATATATACGGATGGATATGCGACACAAAAATACACATGGGAAAATGTACTTAAAAATGGGCGGGGAGAGGTATTATGAATGAAGGAAAGTGGACGCGACTGTTATGAATCGCACATACGGAGGACACATACGCACGGGAATGCACTTGGAAAGTTAGAGGTGGTCTATGGCGGCGGAAATTCTCCGACAGGAGACTGATTTGCACCCCTGATTTTCGTCCTGCACCCAAGGGTTGGCAAGGGAAGGAAAACCATTTGGCATCTATTTCTTCCCTCAAAGATCTTCCGGAGGGAAGAAATAGATGCCAAATGAGCCCCCCTTCCCCTGCGGTGGGACTGTCCCTATTTGTGGGCCGTAAAAGTGGTGAGGTTTACAGCACAGTTGGGCCCCACTCCTTTTGAGGTCTGTGAATCGGGACAGTCCTGTCTTAGTACAAATCCTGCACAAGGACCCCCTCACTTCTTAAAATGCCACTGCCCGTCCTATAACTCCTCTTTAATCACAGACAGTTGCAGTGTGTGTTGTGTACTAGATTGGATTGTGACTACTGTCTGCACTTCTATTAAAGCTAGTGTGAAAATACCTAGAAATACATTACACTATCCGGCATTCATCTCAGTTACAATGAGGTCCAGGGTGCTTTGAGATGCCAACTCAGCAACCTCATTCTAATTAAAGCAGACGAAAGGTTCATTTACAGCGGAGGTTATTAAAACTAGGTTTGTTACATTGGAAAAATAATTTTTAGAAAGAACCTCATTAATATATGTAAAAATGTCGAAAGTCAATAGACAAAAAGCTTTTCATAACAAGTATCCAGCACTTGACAAGGGTAAGGGACTTGTAAAAGGATTCAGGGTGTTCTATATTTGGCTGTATCAGTAGGCCACCTGTTTGGTTTCCTTTTTAATTGGCTGTCAGACCTTCCCTCCCCTCCCCCAGATTGACCTGTGCCAGCACTACCCTGACCGGAGGTCATTAGCCGTGAATAGAAGAAATATGGCTTCACCATTGCCAGGAATGGGTTCTTTACTGTAAAAGTGATTAGATTTTGCAATTATCTACCACATGAGGTAATGAAGGGAACTGTGCTGAAATTAATCATGGATTTGATAAAAGAAATGATTTCTGTAGCTATGATTAGTAGAGAACGTTATAAGGGCGATTGAGATGAGAAATTACTATCACTGGGATAATTAAGGAGTTTTCCCCTTGACTAATGCTGCGTTATATTTCGAATTTTAGCACTTGTATAATTTTCAATACAATTATGTAACTATCAAAATTAAAATTATTTGTTACTTATATAATATCTGCTGTTATGTGAAAAACATAGAAAGACAGAAATATATAAGTTTATCCTGCTCCCAGTAATGACCAGAATCTAAAAATAACACCTTCCTCTCTGAACGAGGTTCACAATAAACAGGAAAAGTCAACACAGATGATGATTGGCAGCATAATTTGTTTGTCAACTGAAAATGTCCCCTTTCTTGTCATCAGTAATGAATTCAAATGATGAGGTTTTAAATCCCCTCATGTCTACAGAATTTGTGCTTATAAAATGAGGTTTTTCAAGACCCTGGAGAAAAAATGTATAACCATTAGTTTAAATGATTTGAACATTAACATATTTTAAAGCAAGGCTTGACAAGTACCGGTGAACAGGTCATCATGGTAACTGGAAATTGGAACTTGGGGCCTGATCCAGACCTACGCTCGTGTGCATTTTTACGATGGTCGTAAGTATAAAAACGGCCATTTGTACTTATTGAGCATGGGCGGGGCAGATGTTATGCTCAGAAATTCTGAGCGTATGGGCCTTGAACGTACCACCTTCGTAACTACGGTTGAGGGGGCGTGTCTGGCATCCGATTTTTGTAAATACGCACCGAGGGCGGGATGAGGCATGTAAATTGTACAGTATGGGCGTGCTAAGTGTCGTAACTACGTAAGGAGCTTACGGCCACCCGTGGTTACGATCAGAAAAGTTAGGGTAGGGTTTGATGGGCGTAAGACGCCAAGATTAAGTACGACCAAGGGGAATGCCTATGGGAGTGCAACGTAGGTACGCTGGCATAAGTATGCTACGCACATGAGCGTTTCATGAGCGTAGGTCTGGATCAGGCCCTTGGTGACTGGATTGATGTGGAGGAGAAGCCACCAGTTAATTCACATTGCACTTAAGTGTGAAATAAGTAGGGACGGATGTGCATTAATACGCACCTATATTGTCTTGCAACTCCCACGACAAGCCTCCATTTTTAGGCTTCTAAAGGCATTTAAGAGTGCCAGAGGCAACCTAGGCTTCCCGTGCGTATTTTCCCTCTTAAGTAGAGCACACACAGACTTTCTAATCTTTGCCCAGAGAGTCACAATTAGATGTATTCCCCGCCCACTTTTCTTAAGTTCTACTTCAATGCCCATCGGTACGCCCCTTCTTACTTAAGTAAGTACAGTAGGACATGAAGTCCTCTTATAACTGATCCCAGTGATTGAATACTTCGTAGATTGCGTAGACAAAGCTATTATGCATGTGCAGAGCACTTCCTTGATCTACACACCTATGAAGCAGCGCCCAGTGTGATGCTGATTGCCCCTGTATCGGTATCAGTGGGCATGGAGAAAGTAGGTAGTCTTCAGTGGGTAAGTAAAATATTATATACATATATTCCTGTCCCAGTAGTTTACACAGGCAAGCAAGGATGCAAGAAGCCCTGGGGTGACCTGAGCTGTAAATAAACTGGCAGTTGTACATTCATGCAAATCTGGTCGCCAGGTCCCAATTTCTGGTCGTTATGGTGACCTGGCGATCGTTATTTGTTGTGCCCTGACATATAATTATTTTCTGTACATTACGTTATTTTTGAGAAACAATTTTATATGGACAATCATTTGCGAATGGATGTAAACACATGATTGTCCATATAGAATTGTCTGTCATTTGTCTTTTCCAAATGGATTGCTTGGAGACCACATTAACCAAGGAACTTCAAGTGAAGCAGTTTTATTTATAGAGGTGTTGGAGAGTTTTATTCAAGTATTGCCCTCCAGCACTAAGATTCAAATCCATTGTTTCTCCTCCACCACGAGATCTGAACTGCGATTCTAATTTCTAATTCGCATACTCATCCGCCGTCGGACCTGACCATTGGAGGACTTAGGGTTAGGCTGGGGGGATGACTTAGAGTGAGGCTGCGGGTGGGGGAACTTAGGGTTAGGCTGAGAGGGGAAGACTTAGGGTTAGGCTGCATTGTCCTATAGAGTGTACGCTTGCAGCCAGGGCCCTCTTACCTATTCTGTCTGCTATCGCCAAGTCTTGTTATAATGATTGTTAAAATGGTAAAGTGCTACGTAATCTGATGGCGCTATATAAAAACCTGCCAATAAATAAATAATAAATAAATAATGTGTCATGCAACATACTCTGAGGATATTGGGGCAGATCCTGCTGTACGTTTTTCTGCGAATTTACGTGTGGTTTACACGTAAATTCGCAGTTTAGAGCGAATTAGTTTTTTTTTTACTTACCTAACTTATGCCTCTTCGAGACATGAGCAATCAATATCCCAGCCAATTCGGAACTGGCTGGGAGCGAACAGTCCTTTTGAAATAGGGCCGTTTGCTACGTGGACCTACACCCGTAAGTGCCTAACCCAGCCCACACTATACAATTTAAATGCCTTCCCCCACCCACAATGTGTATTTTCGGCTTGCGTAGGATTGTCACGCCCTATCATACGTAGTTACGTACAAGTTACGTACGATCAGAGTTACGATGCGTAACATGCACAGTGCGTTCCCACAGTCAGATTTCCGCATGCAGCATGCGTAAATTAGTTGTTGTTATTTAGTCTGGATCTGGGCCATTGTCCTATAGAGTGTAAGCTTGCAGCCAGGGCCCTCTTATCTATTCTGTCTGCTATCACCAAGTCTTGTTATAATGATTGTTAAAATGGTAAAGTTCTACGTAATCTGATGGCGCTATACAAAAACCTGCCAATAAATAATATGTCATGCAACATACTCTGAGGATATTGGGCCTGATCCAGAACAACGCCTCGAAGCGAATTTACGCGTGGCGAAGACGTAAAATCGCTGTTTTGTACACACTGCGCATGCGCAACATAGAAAACACACATTAACATAGCGTAATTGTGAACGTATGGGCCATTCACGTATGTGTCACGTAAATACTTACGTGTGGGCGTGCCAATTTTACGTTTACTCCAAAATACGTCTGAAATACGTGAAGTAGGCGGGGGGTGGTATTTAAAGTGTACAGTATGGGCGTGCTTAGCTGCGTAAATTCGTTCAGCCCATACGTACGTGTGCGTATGACTGCAGTTACGTTGGAAAAAGTTAAGGTAGGGTTTGGAAAACGTATCTTGACAAAATACATACGTGCAAGGGGTGTGCCGAGGGGAGTGTAGTGAATTTACGCACGCGTAAATACGCTCTGCGAATAAACGTACAGCAAACGTAGTTCTGGATCTACCCCATTGTGCTTTTCATCATTGTTTAAATGAGTGTATCACAAAAACCACATTATGCTATAATGGACTGGATTCACACTTGCATGTGTGATCCGTAGGTGTGGAAAATATGCACAGACAATCCCCAGCCCTCCCTCCAAGCCTAATTTACATCCCTCCCCCCACCCACTTTACCTAATTATCCCCGGAGGCTGCCGTGGCACACCTCCTTTCAGCTAAAAAACTACCTGTGGTAGTTAAAGTTAAAGACCGGACAGAGCTCATCTACATGCCGGGTGTGGGTCCCCGCAAAGAAAATCAGAATTTCAAAAATTCAGATTTCTCCCAGCCTGTTGCGAACTGCCTCGATGAGGCATTGCAATCGGAGAACTGCGCTTTCGGTGCTCCGAAAAGTTATTAAAAAATAGTCCCCCAGTCCATTTCCTAATTCTTACCCTAACCCTCCCCTCTCACTACCCTAACCCTCCCTTCCTGGCAGCCTGACCCTAACCCTCCCTTAATTGCAGTCTGACCCTAACCCTCCCTCCCCTGCAGCCTGACCCTAACCCTCCCTACCCCACACAGATAATTAACTCCCCTGTCCCTTGTTCCGGCGTGCAGCGTCAGAGGTGCGGCAGATGGATATTGCGGTGTGGCAGTGGGATATCGCGGATTGCGAAAGTGAATGGGTGAAGTATGCCGAACGACATACTTACCCATTCATTAAAAAAAAGTTGAAAAAGGTAAGTATTCGAAAAAGGGACAGGGATGTCCCTTTTTCGGTAATGACATTTTCTTACCGGAGATTGCAACCGCTACGTGCCTAGGGGCTACGTAGATTGCGTAGTCACAATGACTACACATGCCCAGTGGCCAAAATCGGCCACTTGTGCACCTCAGAAGCCTCTGCCTCTGAGGTATGAATCCAGTCCAATGTATCTATATCTGGCCTGAATTCATTAGCATGTCATTGGCATTGTCCAATTTTTCCTATACCACAAATCAGTGGTTGAAAGTGGAAATTTTGAAGTGGCGGTATGAAAGTTAAGAAATTATAGAAGAATTAAGAGATTTATAGCTTTTCAATTAAACCAGTGGGAGAAGTGACGATATGACATACCTCGTATAACCCTCACTTCGTGCCCTTCCACAAACCCAATTCTACCTTAATCTACCACAAATTTTTCTGTTTACTTTTGTGCATTTTAACCTGAAAATTCTGATGATGATTTGGGGAAACGCTGCCTGTAGTTTATGCAGGCAATGGGAATATAACTGTTGTGACCACATTCTGAGTGAAGGGAAGTTTGAATCACACATGTATTCATGTGTTAAACAGTGAGCGAGGAAAACACTTGAATTGATTCCTATTTGCTTTCTGTAATCAGTAATGAAAGCCATTGAATGTTGCTAATTGTATTTGATTGCCTCTTGGTATAAGCAAACACATTTAGAGTCTTGGCAAATTGAAATAATATTTAGGGTATTTGTCCCAAACAGAATGAAATGTAATTTGCGAGTTGTTTTCTGAGAACCTGCTTGGAGGATGTATACAGCGTGATTTCGCTATTGAGTGGGTAGCGCGAGTGAACTTGAAAAAAAGAGATTTACGGTGAAGGGTGATTTTTGGAATCAGGTGCAAGCCAACCTTCTGTACTATCCTCAACTCAAATAGCAGGAAGATAATTAGGAAGACAGCAATTAACAAGCGGAATGGTTGAGCATATCGGAGCGTTAGCTGGAGTTTGCTCAGCCACAACTTGACGTGACACATTCTGATGAGTGTGGTTTGCTTGTCGTAAAATCGACCATTGTATTCCAGTAGTAGAGAGTGACAGTAGTCACTTTATGACTACTAGAAAGAAGAATGCGAGGATTCTATGGCCAGTCAGGATGTGAAAGCTGCACAGGTGACATGTAATATTTTCCCATTAACTTAACCCTAATCCTCATCCTAAACCATCCCTTCCATAAGCCTAAATTTAACCCTCTATCTCCCACAGTCTAACCCTATCCTTCCCCTTCTATTAATCTAACCCTTAATCCTCCCCTTCTTTAACTTCTAACTCTAGCCTTAACCGTCTAAGTCTCACAGCCTAAACCTGCAGCTTAACACTACCCCTAACCCTACCTTTCCATGTCATGCAGCCTAACCCTAACCTTGACCCTTAATATCCTGCAGCTTAACCCTAATCCTAACCTTCTATATCACATAGCCTAATCCTAACCTTCCCCTTGTATGACGCCATCCCTGCAGGCCTCCACAGCTTCTCCTATTCTCTCCACGGTGTCGGGGAGAGAACATTTTGCTATTAGGAGTCGCTAATTTGCCAAAATAGGGACATTTACTTAAAGTAGACATTCTCAATAGTATATATTGAAATGTAAATAATTTTGACAGTGATACCTCCGCAATTCAGCTGTTGGCTGTATCAGTGTTGAAATAGGGCAAATGCACCCCCATTCTGATGGGCTCATGTTGGCTTGTGATTATTTTTGGCTCCCTTTACTATTAATGCCGGCAACTCTAAGGAAAGGAGGAGCGAGTTTTAATTAAACCCAAGGGAGTGCTCTGAGGGGGCAACCTACCTGTCCTGCAGAGTCAGCTGGGTGGAGTCACCGCTGGGCTGAAGAGGTGCTCTCCTGGCTCCCTGCTTACTGTGGCTCTAGTTGACACAGGCATTCCGCTACTGCTGCCCCACGGCCTGTCAGGAGAGCAGCAGCAATCAGCAGCCACAGCCCAGCAGCACTCATTGGATTCACACTGGCGGTTTTTCCCCTGCCCTGGTATACAGGCTACATAGTTAGGGCACCAAGGCTGATCGGGTATTTTCATAGTGTATCTCTGCTCTGTGATTGGTTGTTGCAAGACTTTGCTTCACCCCCGCTCTCCTGTGATTGGCTGTGGATACTCTTGTGCACACTGACAGTACAGGGGTCCAGGTCAGGAAGCAGCTCACAATCCCTGGAGGAGAGGTGAGTGTGTGTCTACTTATATGTGTAGTTATGTGTTGCAGGGGAAGATTTATAGGCAGTGATGACTCCCCATGTGCTGGCTGGGAGAGGGAGAAAGGCGGGTGCAGAGTTCCTTTTTGACATAAGAGGGTAAGGTAGTGATTTACTGGCTGACTAGTGAAAAGATGTCCAGACCTCATGAAACGCTCATATGCGTAGCGTATTTACGCCAGGTATTTACGATGCACTCCCATAGACACTCCCCTTGGTCGTACTTACTCTTGCCGTCTTACGCCCAGCAAACAATACCCTAACTTTTCTAATCGTAACCGCGGGCGGCCGTAAGCTCCTTGCGTAGTTCCGATGCTTAGCACGCCCATACTGTACGATTTAAATGCCTCACCCCGCCCTCTGTGTGTATTTACGAAAATCGTACGCCAGCCACGCCCACTCGACCGTAGTTATGAAGGTGGTACGCTCAAGGCCCATAATTTCTGAGCGTAACATCTGCATGCACAGTAAGTACAAATGGCCGTTTTTAAGCTTACGATCGACATAAAAACGCACACAAGCGTAGTCTGGATCCGGCCCAATGTGTGTAGCAGAGCACTAAACTTAGAGAAGGCTCCTAGGGCCGTATTCACAGATTCGTTAGTTAAAGGTACGCAATTATATGCACGTATGTTGCAAACCAACACCCATGACACTCCCTTCACACAGACGTTTTTGTTGCCATAGAGCACCCTTATCTCTACGTGTGCATTTACGTGCGTATAATACTTACGTACGTACGTATGTAACTAACTGCGCCCTCAAATGGTCATTAAAAATGCCTCTACCCCCCACTTTCATGTAACTCTGCCCGTAGGGATTTCAACCACGCCCCTCCACACATATGTCCCCAAATGCGATTTACAAGTACACGCCTAATGGACTTCCGTGCGTAAATTCAACGTAAATAAAATTACTACGCATGCGCAGTTACTCTGATCCTAAAAATAGGCACGGAAATTTGCGCAAAAACGGATCTGTGAATCCGGCCCCTAATCTTCCTATTTGTACACACATCTAAACTCTGCTCTTTTCCTATACCCCCCTACAAGAAAGTCACAAGTAGAGGCTAAAAGAATGTAGCACAAATTAAATATCAGGAATTATTCTTAAATATCTTAAAAGTTCCATTTAGGTTTCAGCTAACATTGCAGAAAAAAGAATAAGAGAAACTATACAGAACAAAAGAAAAGAAATTTAAATATGACGGCAATTAAAGAGTATTTGGTACAGAGTAAATGTATAAGAAGCAGTGGCGTAACTAGTATGGCTTTTGTAGGGTATGTTCCCTAGGTGCCGATGGCTTTGGAGGCGCCATTGTTGCCATCAGTTTGCATATCCAACAAAGCCCACCATTACCAATGCACAAAAAGAAAGAATAAAACCCTCTTACCTTACTCTGAGTCTGAGAGTATTTGAAGCGTGGCATCCAATCAGTGTTCAGCCGGACTGTGCTGGCCTATAGGACACACTGCGATATTAGTTCACTCTCACAGTGTGTCATGTGACCGGCGCTGTCCGGCTGAACACTGATTGGTGGATGTCGCTCCGCAGCTGCTCTCAGAGTCACAGAATAAGGTAAGCAGTGTTTTATTCTTTCTTTTCCTGGAGGGGGGTGGGAACATGGGGGGGGGCGAGCATTTTGTGCATTTGCCCTGGGCACCATTTGGGCTAGTTACGCCCCTGATAAGGAGAAGGAAAGACACCAAAATATAATAAGGAGGTGAGTAATAAAAGTGTATAAAGTAACAAAATGAGTGGCAAAAAATAAAGTGTGAAAAAAATGTACAGCCACGAGAGTAAGTAGAGTAAAAAATAGGAGAAAATAAAGGTGGTGAGGGAGATGTGCTGGGCGATGATCTGGTGAGAAAATTAATATATAAAAGAAGAAAAGAAAAAGAAAATATATATGCATAGATAAGAAGAATAAACACTCGCAAACCTGCACTTCTTTTGTATTGTGGTTATAAGAATGTGCATTTTATAAGACATAACATGACACACTCTATTCTCCCGGGCCGCCCCTCTCCATTGGAACAACCTTCCACATCCTATCAGGCAATCCAGCACCCTGCAATCCTTCAAATGCCTTTCAATCCTTCAAACCCCACTTCTTCAGGCTAGCCTACCCTTCCTCGAACGTCCGTAACTACAGCATAGTTACAGAGGAAGGGGCTTGCAGCACCGTAACTACGCTGTAGTTACTGAAGGTAGGCGGGGGGAGGGAAATTAGGAAGGAAGGGCTGGGTTAGGGGGTTACAAGCATGTGTAATTACCCACTGTTACGCCGGCTGATGTTAGGGTAGACTCCCCCCTGTGGCCGGCGTAATTACAGACTGTTACGCCGGCCACAAGGGTAGTGTCAGGGGAGTGCACCAGAGCTACGCTGGCTGTACTTACGGACAGCGGCCTGGCGTGGCTCTGGATCAGGGCCCTAGTCTTTACAGACCGCACGTAGTTTTTTGTAGGTAAGAGGAGACTGCCAGAGCAGCCTCCGGGGGAAGTTAGAAGTGTGTGTGTGTGTGTGTGTGTGGTTGGAGGGGTATGTAGATTAGGCAGGGAGGGAGGTTTAGAAAAAGGCTGTGCTTATTTCCCTATTTACGAGGGAAATAAGTATGGTTAATATGGTTAGGAACCTAAAAACAGTGCTCGACTCGGGGGGGGGGGGGGGAGCCGGGCAGGTGTGGGGGGNNATCGGAAAAGTAGGTGCGGATAAATGCGTATCTGCACCTTCGGATCTCACACTTAGGTTATTCTTTCTTTTATTGTGGTTACAAAAATGTGTTCATTATTTTAATACTACTCCATGGATGCTGCAATGTATGAATGTCACTGGTGTTCAATATTAAATTGTAAAATAAGGGCACAAAATTACTGTTTGCAAGGGGGGCAACACCCTATCATCGGCTCTGGGTAGAGTGGTAACATTCAAAGCCTTTCTCCCACTCCAGCCACCATAAGCCCCCCCCTGGATCAGGCCCTATATGACTATTCAGCAAGTCTGTAATATAAATCTAAGCATCTAACCACAGTGGGAGAATTGTGAATTATTCAATACTATTGACCATTCCATGTTAACACTTTAAAAAGCGTTGTTTCTCTGTAGATTACCTTTAATATTTGCAGCATCCTCTTGCTGGTCTCTGCAGGATAAACACACACCGCGTCGAGCTGAATAGATAATTTTATGTAGCATACAGTATTAAGTGATTTAATATGGGTTATTGCTTGACAGAAACAACAACTCATCTTTCAGTAGCAGTGCTTTGCTGCGAGCAGAGGTTTTAAGATGACTTTATACCTGGAGGCAATGTGGTAAATATGTAGCAGCTTACAAAGATCTCTGTGTGTTCTGGAAGGACAAAGCTTCTATAGACTCAAACATATGGATCTGCACTGGGTATCATTTATCGGTTAGCGAGCGGATTAATCTGTATTGACCGGTCAGGTCAGCTGGGGTAGGATAAGCTGAAAATGGCTTAACTAAGTCATTACTGCAAAATTGTGAGGGTTTAGTCCGTCCACAAAAGATCGAGTCATATCTAAAATGAAATAAGCCTCTATTAAAAGATAAAATAAAGGGGCTCCCCGATCCCAGACAATTTCAGTTTACAGATTGTGCTGAAACGTGGCATTTTCCAAGAAAAAGGAAAAAAAAACAGTCACTGATTTGTATTTTATGCAGAACATAGGTGAATCCAGGCCACTGTGTTAGGTGTGGTTGGAATCCCTGAGCAAAAGTTGTGACTGGATCCTCAAACCATACCTACCAACTATACCTATTTCTGCAAGGCTTTCCTGATTCACGGGGCTGGATCTAGACTTAAGAAGTAGCTTAAAATTAAGAGAGGAATGTTACTCCTGGGCTAAACCATGTTGATTGCAGGGGAGTCATATTTCATCTGTTGCAAACAGTATTAGAGTTGAGAGGTGATGTTTCCTATCCCAAGTATAAATAACAGTGTAATTGTAAAGCTGGTCAGTATTTGTGTTCAGTAAGCAATTCAAAGATGTATCCCTGTGTGAAAAGTATTCAATTAACTTGCCGCCTCCTTAAATCAACATGGTTTTGCCCAGGAGTAAGTTTCCTCTCTTAATTTCAAGCTCCTTCTTAAGTCTGGATCCAGCCCACGGTGTGCAGATAGGTGGGGTTTATGAGCAAATGGGTGGAGTTTGGTCAAATCTGGTCGTTTGTGGGCAGAGCTGGTTTTGGTTTGACTTGGACATTCTAAATGTTGGGAGCTTTTATCCTGTGGTCTGCACTTATGTAACCAGTCTCAATCGCAAGAATGGACTTTTAACAGCCAAGGGCTAACTGAGGTTTTCAGATTGTGGAAAATTAGCAGGAGTATGTACACATAATAAGGGGATGCCTAGACTGTATATTGACTAAGAGTGAACAATTCTTGCAAACTCAACCCATCCCCTCTGATGAGTGTCATGACTCTTATGTAGGGTTGGGTAGGAATGCCTTATGATCACCAATGGCAGAAGAAGTGAGTGGTGGACTCAGGTATAAAAATATGCAGCCTCTGCTTTTTCCTGGCATTGTATAGTAAAAGTATTTTATCCTTACGCAAGGCCTTTGTCTTAGCTTTGCACTTTGCTCAGCTTCTCCACAGACCATGCCTTGGCCGATTTTGGCCTCTCCCACACATGTAGGATGCAAGGCTAAGCTAAGGCATACAACTTAAGAGATATGGTGTGGTATACAAGACCGGCAATCACTTTTGCCGACATTCATATATTCAACAACATTAGGTTGACATTGTATAAATGTCAAATGAAGTCGTAGTGTTGTTGACTGCACTTAGATAGAAAGTATTGATTTATCGACCTTAGCGTTGCCATCATGAAACACAATGTCTGCAGCCTAAGCCTCACTGAAGCCTAACCCTAACCCTAACCCTAATTCTAAAATGAATTTGAATACTCATGGTGCATCCCGGACGTGTTCTGAGGTATCGAATCCAAGTCAAGTTCAGAGACATTTATCAGGCATCCCAGTTGAGCTAAAAGGCTGTTATGAATCACAGAAGTTTCTTCGGCTGTGTGAGACGTCTCAGCTGGGTGCATTACGGACTTGCATTTATACCATTATTCACCACTGGAGTAGAACGATCCGATCGTATTTTATTTGAACAATTCGTATTTTATTTGATTCTTTGTTTGTGAGGTCCATGTTCATTGTGGATCATCTATGTATTTTTATTTATATATATGGAAGTAAACTTTGCTATTTTTAATACCATTTAATATCTCTATACTATTGTTTTTACACTTTATTCAACTCTAATTCTGACTTTTTAGCTATTCCTTTTTATGATTGAATAAATTTGGAGTTTATGGAAGTCCTCATCTATTTGATTTAAAACTTAGGACTGTTTTGGGACTTATTAGTCTTCACCTGTATGTCGCTATCTTTACATAGTTAGTCAAGATATTGGGCTATATTTACAAATAATAAAATTTCCCCGAAGGGAAGCTGCTCCAGGCTTGCCTGTGTTTGCGGCGAGCCTGGCAGCTTCCCCTTTAAAATTTACAAATACTCACCCCTCCGCCGAGGTCCCTCGAAGTCCTCTTCATATCGGGGCCGGAGTCTTTTAAGACGGACGCGTCTCCCGGGCAGGTGAGTTTTGTATTTTTTAAATATTATTTTAATGTTTTAATGTTGTTTTTTATTTGTTTTGTTTAAAAAAAAAAAAAAAAATTTTATTTTTAGTGACCGCATCCTCCTTCATACCAGCGGTCTCCCCACACATACCCCACTTTTTCTCCCCCTAATAATGGCTATTAGAGGGGGGAAAAGGGGGGAATATGGGGAGATTGCTGGCATGAAGTCAATAACGCCATCCTCAGATGGCGTTATTTTTTCCTTCACTGCCGAATCAGAATTTCGGCAGTGAGGGATAGTAACTTGTAATAAGGCTTCGGTACCCGTTAAGATCAACGGGCCGCCGAAGCCTTATGAAGTGTTTGTGCATCGCCATGGAAACAGCAGATTTCCATGGCGAATGCACTTTAGTAACTTTTAAAATGTTTATTTTATACCCATTATCACCCGAAAATGTAAATAGTAAATGGAGCCCATTGTTTGATTACTCTTATGGTATTTTATTAGAATTTTTTTTATCTTTTTATACATTCATTGCTTCTTCACACACTTCCAGCGCTTTCCCTGCCTGATTTATTTCATTTTTTTGGCATTTTCTGGAAAGGATTAGGACGCTTTCATTGTGGTTAGGGACTGCTGCAGGAAAGATATAGCGCTTTTAAAGTGGTATACCTGTTCTCCGACTGCATTCCATTAGACACTTTTACTACACAGGGCTGGGGTAATAAACCCAGTGCATATTTTATTAACCAGTATCTTCATATAAATGTTAGGGAACTATAGCCTTTAGTAACTAACCTTGATTTTACAGTTCCAATAGGTCGAATATTTAATGGATTCAAAAAACATCGCTAACAAGATATTTCTTTCAGGCCATTCATGTACAGTATGGACGATAACGTATTTTATGCACTGTTTCTCTTCTCTGAGGCTACTTTCAAAGGAATGCAATTGTTTTATGTAAGATTGACAAGCTTCTGTGTTAGCCAGAACGAATCCTTAAATGTCCAGCCTTAAGCAAAATATGTTTGAAGTCACAAATTGTAATTTCTTAGGTGCAACTTATTTTCCTTCTTGATATGGAACCGGCCATCTCCTATGCTGATTCAAATTCACAGCTGGAGACGTGATGTGAAGGTTTATGCCAGGTTTAACCTATGTTTAAAATAGCTTGTGATCTATTTGCCACTGCGGACGCCGATAAAAATGAAAGGGAGTTATATTTTGAATAATTGAGTGATAGATGTCTTGCTGTTTTTTTGTCTCACTCCTTAAGAGATGAAACTTGAGATGAAGTCTTGAATATTAATACCATCTTTTACTATGTAACGCGACTGTGCTTCACCATCGTGGCTGTCTGAGAATTTATATTTGGATTTGCTTAGTCATTAAGTGTGTGTGTGTGTGTGTGTGTGGGGGGGGGGGGGTTGTTGTGTAAGGAATAAAAAGAAGCCTTGAAAAGCATCTAAAGTGACTTCTAAATCAGAAAGAAAAGTGACAAACTGAGTTAACAGAAAATTTAGAAACAGTCAGAAAGGTATCTATTGAAGACCCAGGTTGACTGGACACATTTGGCATTATGGGGAATTTTCACCAACATCTCTCCCCCCCCTACACTCAACATATCAGCAAGAGATGGAAATGGGACAACTTGATCCATTATGGCTCATCCATCTTGTTATTTACTGGGAAAGTCAGTCTTGATTATGCAACATGCATTTTTAGGTCCTCATTATGCAATGAAAGTTGGACCTGATGATGTAGATTGCGTTGTAAGGATCGCTTCTCGCTCACATATATAGGTGACATATCGGACTCATAGGAGAAAGTACAGCCTTACAGCAAGTTTAGACCTCAAGGGCTTGATTCACACGCCCAAATGTATTGAGAAGGTGCAGATATCCGCACCTAAGTTTAAACTCCCACCTACACCACTCCCCTGTTTTTTAAAAACCTAAGGCATTTAAGAGTACCATAGGGCTCCCATAACTTACCATGCATCTTTTTTCTTCTTAAGAAGGACAATGGGCCTGATCCAGAACTACCGCCCGCCGTACTAGCTACGGCGGACGATCCAGCAGGGCATCAT
>WWET01001193.1:342624-353736 GCA_011038615.1 Limnodynastes dumerilii
GCCGATCTACGCATGCGCTGGGCAGATGTTGCCTGGCGTAACTACGGCAACGCCCGATCAATGATCGGGCGTCCGTAGGAACAGCGTAGTGATGCTGGAGGGGGCGTCCCCCCATTGTTACTACGTTAAGGTTAGTGAAGGTGGGCGGGTGGAGTTAGTTTAATGAGGGAGGGAGGACTTAGTGTAACAACTCTCCTGTGCGAGCGTATTTTCCATTGCTTAGGCCGGCTGAAGTTAGGGTAGCCTTCAGCCGGCGTAAGCAAGGGAATATACGGCCCCACAGGGGGAGTGTCGGGGAGAGTGAAGGCCGATATGCTGGTTCAGGCCCAATGTGCATGGAGGTTCCTTCACTGCACCCTCCCCTGCTCATTTAAATACCTACACCCCCCCCCCCCCCCCCCGCCCCCCCCCGATGTATTAAGTTCAAGGTTTCCCTTTGTCTTGGAAGACACAACTGCTGCACAACTCTTATGTGTCTGGGAGTTGTGACCCTGGGCTGGATTCAGGCTTAAGAAGGAGCTTGAAATTTAGGACCTGATTCACACTTAAGAATCTTCCTAAAATAAGAACTTAAAGTCACTCCTGGGCAAAACCATGTTGGTTTCAGGGGGAGGCAAGTTAATTGTATTCTCTGCATGCAGGGATATAGCTTTGAATCGCTTACTGCACACAGATACTGACCAGCTTTACTGTTATTTAGACTTGGAATAGGAAACATCACCACTCAACTCTAATACTATTTGCAACAGATGAAATATGACTCCCCTGCAATCACCATGGTTTAGCCCAGGAGTAACTCATTTCAAGCACTTACTTAAGTCTGGATCCAGCCCTAAGTCCTCTATTATAAGTGTACAAAAAAACTGTAATAAGTGAAGGTGTCAAAATAATGAAATGGAATGTCTAGCACCACAGCATATGCAAATTAACTACTTTCTCAACTTCTAAGTATTTAACTTACAGGGAGAGAGGTTTAATACTGAATTGTGTTAAACAAGTGTCTGTCTTTTTTTTATGTTCTTGAAAATTGCTAAATGCAAAACAAACAATTTCAACAAGGACTGGCTTTAAAACAACTTGATCTTTTCCCCTCTCTATGTGGGTTTTGCAAACGCAAATAAAACAGAATGTCCAGAAAGCAATTAAAAACTGCAATGTTATGTCTCTTAGTTAAAATAAAATCCAGTAAGCAAATATTGAATTGTCAGTTTTTATTTGTCACTTATCTTTGTATGTTTGGATGCATTACATCTGCTTTTGTGCTACCCATTTGGAAGGCATTTCGCTTTATCTTTGCTTAAGTAACATGACACTTGCAATAGCTTCTGATAGAGTGACTGTGTGCAATCACAAGTGTGCGTGACTTTGCATTACAATGTACATCATAGGCAAGATGACAAACTGCAGCCATTTTACAGTGGGACTCAGATACAGCTTTTCCATCTAAAATGCGTCTTTTGCTACATAGTGGGGAAGCTAGATTGTAGTCCATGATTAAATCTTTAAAACTTTGTTTATTTACCATATAATAGCTGCTGGCTTCCTGCAGAGATCAAATCACTGAGCTGACATTCATCATTCAATTCACAGGATGTCATAAACTCTTTCTCTATGATGTTGAATGGGTGACCAGCTCCAGTGTCTGATCTCTGCAGGAAGCCTGTAGCTGCTAAATGATAAGTAAATAAGTTTTAATGATTTTTGAATCCCCATTCAACTTTCCCCAGGAGGTGGACCCACCATATATAGTAGACTTTTCCCTGATTTTGGGAAAAGTTTAACTGGGTACAACTTTAGGTTTGGCTGGTGTCTGAAAACTTTTCAACATTTACAATACCGAAAATTGTATAAATAAGCCATACTGGTCCCGCCCCCAAACTCCGCACTGGTTTCACCCAAACTCTGTCCCGTCTCATCCAAGCTCCACCCCTTTTGAACAAAATTAAAAAAGTATTTAAAAAAAACACCTTCCTCCAGGCTAGTCCACTTATCGATACAAACTGGAAGGTGGACGGGACAGCGGGACAGTCAACTGACATTGGGACTGTCCCGTGGGAGTTGGAATAGTTAAGAGGTATGTCAGAAGTCCGTTGGAGCGAGGGGAGTAACTAGCGGAGGGCAACGGATACCTGGATATTGTGACCCTGCGATTACAGATTCACACATATCTGTTAAGCGTATATTGAAGCGCAACTGATTTGGAAGGATGGTTCCAGTTCAAAAACCTGAGTCATTCGATAGTGTTGGCAAGAAATGCCTTTCAAGCACAATAAATAGCCTGACAGGCATTTCTTGCTAACACTATTGAAAGACTCCTGAGTGACTTCTATCTCTGCAATTCTACATGGAAAACTTTGGAAGAGCACCGGAGCAGGCACTGATTGTATGAGGAGTGACAGTAACTATGTGACAGTTTATTCAAAAAACCTTTCTTCACGGAACAGTATAAACTTTATACTGTTCCCTGAAGAAAGGTTTTTTGAATAAACCTGAAACGATGGAATCTATCCGAACCATCTGTGTTTTCTTTATTTAAGCCTCTGAGTGCCACCACATACTAGACTGTCTATACATTGGATCTTTGTGATCTTGTGGAGAGCACCTGAGCACTTATACTTATACTAACTACCTGAACGGAGTGCCAAATATTCCTCAATAGTGCAAATAACAGTTTCAACAGTTGAATTTCCGGTCGTCTCCAAGGTAGGTACAAATAAGCAGCATAAATTTTATATCGCTCGTATAATAACAGTCGAGTAGAGATATCTCAAAAACATGTAGTTGTTAGGCAAAACCGCAGCATGATTCATTCAATATTCAGGAACTATATATATATATAATCAATTAGAGCTTTATTATGTTTTTGACATTTGTATAGTTTTGACTTATTCAATTCTATGATATATTTTCAGTAAGCGAGAGAGGTAGATTCCCAGGGTGCAAAGCTAAAGTAAGGGAGAAGTAGGTTAATTCTTAAAGTTAAGTTAAAAATAAACAGCTAGGGGGGCAGCTGTTTGCCTTATTGCCCCGGTGCTATTCTGACACTTCCAATACTCGCTTCATTCCACTGTGTGAGGCTGGGAAGCGTTAGGTTCACCTTCCATCAGCAAAACAACTGAAGCCTCACAGCAAAAATAGGTGTATACTTTGTGGAACAGTTTGGAAAATATTGTTCATCCGGCTTCACACTGCAGGGCAAATCAATAGGTAGCTTACCAGCCTCTCAGGTAAACAGCAGGAAACCAGCGTGTGAGGGTTCTTTCAACTCAGCAATTGTCTGCATCACTAGACAACACTAGCATTTCTTTGTATCTCTTATATTCAAAATGTTCTATATGACTAGAAGGAGTAAACTAGTTTTATACCCTCAGTGTTCTGGACGGCCACTTTAAACCTTCCTATAGCCTCTGGACAGGTTCCAGACACTTCTTCATTGCAGTCATTGGGCCAGATCCTAAACTACGTATGCCAGCAATTTTACGCTAGCCGCTGACATAAAATCTATCCCATTGTCATTATATTTTATTAATGCTTATGGACTTGACACAGATTTATTATTTTATGAGCAAAAGAAAATTTAGAGATATCCCCAAGTCCTGGTATGTACTATATATTGCTAACTTGTTCTGCTTTGCACAGGGGATCAACTAAGCTCATCCTCCGTGGTGGCGCTAATTTCACATGGTCAGCCGCTCAGCTGTCATGTCCCTAACAGCTGATTGGCTAAGCAGTACAATTAAGTGTTACTGCAGAGGAGGATCAGCTGAGCCTCGACTCCTGAACACACAAGCCACTGCAGCTCAGATAAAACCCTGCAGATGTGCCTGTTTGTACTGCTGAGCCAGGGGGGTCATGAATACCTATAAATACCTCTCCCCTCCCACCATGGGGACATGTTTTTTTGAAGATTAAGGTCCGGATTCACAGTTACATAGCGAAAGAAACTCAGAAAATACTGAAAATGAAAATTTGAGTTTACAAACAAAATGATGGAGAAAGTGATGAAACGTTTTCAGTATTTTTTCTGAAAATAGCATTTAAAAACCTGTTAAAGTTAGCTTTTTTTCCAGACAATTTTCCCATTATAAGCATTAGAATTATTAGATCAGACTCTTTCTTTTTCTTTTATATTTTAGCAATCATCAATCTACTCCTTCCCCTTATCAGATTACCCAATGCCTGCTACTGCCAATAATTTATGTTCATTAAAGAGAGAGTCTGACACCACCTCCCCCAATTGTGAATCACCTTACCCATCTGACCCTGCTCTTATATCAGTCTAGTCCTCTCTGTGTTTATTTATTTCATTACCCTTCATTTATGATTGCTTTTTCCAACAAATAACATTTTAGTTTAAATAAGTGAAGTTAAACATGTTTTCAGTGTTTTGTTTGAGTCCTGTCCATTGGATTCAGTGTTTCTTTCAAACACAGAAGAAATTCTTTCAAGGGATGTATTTTCTAGTCACTGCTTCCAAGGCTGTCTGACCATTAATCTTTAATGAATGCTGTCCTCTGTATGATATTGAGCAAATCTACTTATATTTTTAATGGGAAAAATTGCATTATTGAAGATGAAAAATAGGCAAGGAAAACAAGACAGGCATTTGGACTTAATGGCCTTTTCTGTTCATGAAATGGCTTATAGACTTTAATTGGAAAAGCTGTCATTTCATTAGCAATATGTATTATTGCCGCACATATTGATTGGAACATTGTCATCTCTCTGTTGTAGTGTGTGTCGATGTAAAATGAACATTTAATTGTGCCGTTTATATTAATAGCACTTTTTTGACAGCGTTACAAAGTTTATGCCTGAATTGGCTTTCCTTAAACAGAGCATTTCAGAAAGAATCATTACTTTCATGGTACAGGATCATGCTGTAATGAAACTATTGCAAAAAAAACAAATGGGCCCTCTGCATAGCCGAATGGTGCAAAAATATAGGGCTGTATGCAGACTATATAATATATACTCCGGTGTTTAGAGTTTTTTCCTACTGCGCATGCGTAGTACATTTTTTACGTTATCTACGTATCTTTTCCTTACGTAGATTGCGTAAACACGGTCTGAAAGACGGCACATAGTTTGTAATTACATTTTTTTAGACCAATAGTTTTACTTTAAAACTAAACTTCTTAAAATATTTACAAATGTAATAGAGGAGGAGTTTAATGATCACACACTCCTTTTCCTTCTGTGAGATCCCAGAGGGGGGAGGGGAGAAAGATATGGCAGAATAGGGTGGGGCTTGATGATGCTGACTATCACTGCTGTGTTCCATAGTGTTACTACTTAATGACATAATATGACATAGGGCAGCAGAGTGGCTCAGTGAGTAACATGCTGAAGTCATAAGTTCAATTCCTGGTATAGGCTTTATCTGTGTGGAGTGAGTATGTTCTCCACGTGTCTGCATGGGTTTCTTCCGGGAGGTCCGGTTTCCTGCCACATGCCTAAAACATTTTGGAAGGTCAGTTGGGTGAAGTGTGTGTATGTCTGGATTAGGGACCTTGGGCCAGATTCATACCTACGTTCTCTTTACGATTCAACGTATAGCATATTTACGCGTCCGTAATTACTATGCACTGCCCTCGATCGTACGTATTTTTTCCATTTTATGCTTACCAAACCCTACCTTAACTTTTCCAAGCAAAACTGCTGTCAGCCATAATGACTGCACGTACTTACGCGCCTAAGCACGCCCATACTGTGCGATTTAAATGCCTCACCCCACGCGTAATTACAGGTATCGTATGTCTGGCACGCCCCTTCGTCCGTAATTTCGCTGGTGATCGTATGCTCGGAAATACGTTCAGAGTTACGGGTCGTAACACCTGCCGTGCGCATGCGCAGAACATGCAAAACAGTGTTTTTACGACTACGACGAGCGTAAATACGCTCGCGGTTGTAGCTCCGGATCTGGCCCCTTGTATGTAGCTCCAGTATGGGCAGAGACTGATCTAAATGTCTAATGTTCTCTGTAAAGTGCTGTGGACAATTAGTGGCACTGTATAAATGAGATAATAACAGGGTTGCCTTTTAATTTCCACCCTCCTGGAGATATCGAAGGGTAGAAATGGATGACAGTATGGGGGCGTGGCTTAATGACAGCATTTGCATAAATCACATCATTAAGCCCCGTCTCCTGTCTATCACTACTGCAATTCATAGTGTTTCTTCGGATGGGCGGGGCTTGACGAAAATCAAGAACTGTATTTATATGTTTTTGCGGGAAGTTCCGTGCGGTATTTTTAAGATCGGATGAACTGCGCATGCATAGTAACTTTTTTTTATGCAGTTGACGTTGATTTCACGCACGAAAGTCCCTAAGGCACGGACTTGTGAATTGCACTTGGGGACATACGTGTGGAGTGGAGTGGTTCTAACCCGTTCGTGATACGATACGTGAAAGTGGGTGGGGGGGGCATTTAAATAAGCATTTGAGGGCGCGTTTAGTTAGAGACGCACGTACGTAAGTATTATACACACGTAAAATCCCACTTAAAGATCAGAGTGCTCGAGGGATTCATATGACTCCATCAACTCGTCCGTGAGAGGGAGTGTTATGGGTGTGGCCTTGCAACATCCGTGCGTATAATTGCGAACCTTTCACTGATGGATCTCTGAATACGGCCCCAATCATCAAGTCCAGGCCAATCCTAGTATCACTAGGGACTGCTGTAATGAGAGCAAGGGGGCGGGACATGCGGGAGATTTGCTGGCTCCCAGGGATACAGGAAGAACTGCCTTCATTTCAAGAGTCTCCCGGATATTCCGGGAGAGTCGGCAACCCTGGTTGAATAATGATTCTATACTTATGTTTTGTAAATAGGCCCCTGTGTTGTAAATCATAGTTTATAAATTTCCCTGTATGTCCGGGAGTCTCCCAAATTTTGGGCACTGCTCCCGGAATCCTGGGAAAGCAGGCAAATCTCCCAGATTTGGTCTTGATGACATCATTTAATGCAAATTAACGCCACAAGCCGAGTCTCCCTGCCCCCAATGCTGTGATCCATAATGGGCGGGGCTAATTTGAGTCATCAAGCCACGCCCCCATCCTTAGTATGACTATGACTCACAGCATTGACAGGCAAGGGGAAGGATTTCCGGCAGTTATTTGCAGTAAATACATCAACCCGTCCCGCTCCCACACTGCCATCCTTTTCTCTCCCCTCCGACATACCCGGAAAGAAGAAATAAATAGACAGCAATTATATTGTAAACGTTTTATGTTTCTTTTATCCCTTCTCTGAGACATACAATATTTTTTCACAGCGGATCATATGTGTTGAATGTATAATTAATGTATGCAAATAAAATCACTGCATTCACCTAACTTGGCAGTGTGCCATATGTACTAGGCAATGAAGCTAGTGATACTGTTAATGACAAATATATAAGTAGCGATATGAAGTAACAGAAGACCCAGTTCGCGGAGTTAAATGAATAATTGAAAAATAAAACCCTTTTATTTTTATTTCCTATGACAGGTTACATTGTAGGTAACTGACGAGAGAGTCTCCATGGAGATACTGTTAAAAATAACTTAAATAACTATATAATACATAAACACTTGTAATGTGACCTGTGCTTCTTTGTATATATTATATTAATGTATTCTTTTTGCCAAATGAAAGCAATTTTTCATATCAAATAGAGTCTAAAATATATTGCATTTATAGGCATACATAAAGATGTAACTAGTGCAGTGTTTAAAAAAAACACTTTGCTCCGGATAGGACGTAGGGATGTGTCACCTACGTCGTCAGAGCTGTATGGGCAGAGACTGTGGCTTTGCCAGTCTCCTGCGTATTTAAACAGGTTTTTTAATGTTTGCATTCGCAGCATTTAAAAACCCATTTAAATATTTTGTGTTTTTTTTAATCAGGTATATTAACACCAGAGCATAGTAGCGGTATTCCACTGCTATTCTGGCATTTTATTAAAGAGAATTAAATAAATAAAAAGAAATAAATAAGAATGTATATATTTTATTATTTATTGTATGCATATATTTTAGTTAAAAAAATTCCAATATGTACATCAGTGTTTTTCTTCTTTTTTTTTTTTAATTGTCATTTTTCCCATTGAAAATGACCTGCGCTTATTACTTTCACCATTGCCGTAGATGGTGTAAGGTTTTCACGGGAGCACAGCCACTTTTTACTGCTACTGCAACTATTTTAAAACATAACCGCTTTTCTCATTTAAATAACATGGAACTGCTTGTGCTACTAGCGCAGAGCAGTCAGAAGCGGACACAAGCGAATGGACCGCAGTGCGCCCATCTTTCTCTGATTGCTCCATACCCTCCAACATGACCCCTTCCATTAGGTACACAATACTCCGCTCCTGAGCTTCCAACTGTCACCAAGTTTGAAATTTTTTTTTCGCTTTAACACAGATGACTACCATGGTAACTGACAGTTGAAAGCTCAGGGGAAGAGAATTTTGTACCTACTGGAATGGGTCATGTTGGAGGGTCTGTTGCTCCCGTTGTGAGCATTCTCACTGCTTATTCCCACTGCGCTAATTATTGTCCTTGTCAGCTGACAGCACACAGGCCGCTGGGACATTGTATTGTGGCCATCCACTAGCCTATGTTTGATCCACACTGGCCTGTGATGATCCTGAAAAGAAAGGCCCTTCAGCAGTCAGATTATTCCTGAAGACTGAGTAATACAATTATTGTCCCATGTTGTTTTTTGGACGGTTCTGTTGCTCTTCCATAAATCAGTCCATGCCACACGCTACACTGTCTGATAGGAAGGAGTACTCCAGAGTATAACAAATTCATTGGAGTGCAGTCTAATGATTGCATGTGCTGAATGGTGTTCAGCACTCAGACTGGTGGATAGCTCCAACCATACACCAGTCAGCATGCTGAAAGCCATTCACTGTCTGGCTGCTGACTTAATAACTTAACTTAATAATTAAAATTGAAATGAACAAACAAGACTTGTCTTTATTTTACCTTGTTTGTTTGCAACATTTGTTTTGTGAACATGGGCAGATATTTATATAAATGTAGTTTTTTTATTTTTAATAGAGAGTGTTATGAATCATTTTGTGATATTGTTAATCTCCCACTTGTCATATGACCATTTGTCATGTGATCAGTTGTCTTGTGATACGTAGTTTCACAGTTCATTTTTAGCATCTCATTCTCACCTCTCCATTTGAAATCTCTTCTAGACATAAACACTTTGTGTCTTTTAGCAATTATCTCTCCTATACATATTTATTTTCTAAATCAATTTGATCCTATAAAAATAGAAAGAATGCCCTTACAGCGTGTAATTGACTGTGTTATTCATAAATGAGAACCTTGTCACCACCTACGGAAAGTGTTTGACATGTAGGAAGGAGTGACATGGAGGAGAGAGAAGTGATTGAGGCTGTGGCAGAGAGTACATGATGTAATTCTATTTTTGATGTTGCTATCACTATATTGCTCACTGCTGATAAATTTCAATGCTTCTTCTACTACATTGATGTTGGCTGTCAACTTAAATCAGCATTTGGAAAATAAATGTTTTAACAAAATAGCACTCCCCTTTTTGTTCCTGCACCTATCATGTGCTCTACCAGACACCATCATAACACCCAGCTTGTATGTCCGTTATTTATTAATTTTCCTTTATTAGCAGTTATTTTATATAGTTTATATATAGTGCCATCATATTATGTAACGATTTTAAATCAGTCACTGTACCATGGTGGATCTTACAGTCTTATTTCCATAACACACATGGGATACAGTCGATGCTTACCTTTCCAACGAATGTCTACACCTAAGGATGCCTGCCAGTTAAGGTTAGGCTGCCATTTGGGTTAGGTTTAGAGTTAGGGTTAGACTCAGTTTGGTTTAGGATTAAGTTGCCTGTTACGGTTAGGGCTAGGCTGCAGCTAGGGCTAGGCTGCGGTTAGGGTTAGGCTGTGGTTAGGGTTAGACTGTGGTTAGGGCTAGGCTGCAGTTAGAGCTAAGCTGCAGTTAGGGTTAAGCTGCGGTTAGAGCTAGGCTGCAGTTAGGGTTAAGCTGCGGTTAGGGATAGGCTGCAGTTAGGGTTATGCTGCAGTTAGTATTTTAACATAAAATAACATGGAGCTGGATCCTCATCTGAGAGCGGATTGTGAAGACATGGGTTGGATCCAGACTTAAGTAAGTGCTTGAAATTAGTTACTCCTGGGCTAAACCATGTTGATTGCAGGGAGAGTCAAGTAAATTGTATTCTTTGCATGTAGGGATATATGTTTGAATTGCTTACTGCACACAGATACTGTCCAGCTTTACTATCACACTGTTATTTAGACTTGGGATAGGAAATATCACCTCTCAACTCTAATACTGTTTACAACAGATAATATATGACTCCCCTGCAATCAACATGGTTTAGCCCGGGAGTAACTAATTTCAAGCACTTACTTAAGTCTGGATCCAGTCCATGGAGAGGGTTCATACTTTCACCCACTACTAAGTTAGGGCACTACCCCGCTCACGTACAAAACTAAATACACTCACATGTCCAGAACCATAACTTATCTTGTCTGCAAGTAAGTGTGCACAGGGCAAGGCAATTGTACGTAAAAGATAAACCCAGCCCTTATTGTATGATTTAAATAAGAATAGCCCCTCCCATAGAGGTGTGTCACGCCCCACTCATGTAACTGCTGGACGGAAGGAAACAATATCCATATGTCCAGCGTTACGATGCGGAAATCATCAGTCGTTAGAGTTGAAGAACCAGTCCATGAATTATATAGAACGCCGCTTAGACTGTGAAACTTTTAGTACACCTTATGACAGATCGGGGCTAGGAAATTATTCCTGGTTTACAAAAGATTAAATACTGAGAGTTACTGCTGTATATATATTTATTGTAAACACACTTTCCTGCTTCCTTCAGTGTTTTTTCATGCAACTTGTTCCCGTTCTCTCTGGGATGTGTTAATAATGAATGGAGCTTGCAATTAATACGTTTGGGCAGACTATTCTAGATTTCTTGTTAATACTAATTAATCATGACTTACACTGTCAGGACAGATAGGGTTTAAATTAGCATGACCTGGGGCTTAGCTGAACACTGGCAAGTAAAAAAGACGAGGCAT
>WWET01001193.1:364545-377380 GCA_011038615.1 Limnodynastes dumerilii
GTAACACACTATACCATTCTATCTGTAACATACACACAGGATAGAGAATGTCCAGCAACACTGCCATTACCAGTAACACACTATACCATTCTATCTGTAACATACACACAGGATAGAGAATGTCCAGCAAAACTGCCACTACCAGTAACACACTATACCATTCTATCTGTAACATACACACAGGATAGAGAATGTCCAGCAACACTGCCATTACCCAGTAACACACTATGCCATTCTGTGTCCGTTACACATATTTGCAAATATATGATAAGCCACCAGACACCGTCAAAACCTGTCTGCTTATCGTGGTCTTAACTCTAACAATGAGCGTCCCAATGTTAGGTTATATATATAGTCACTCCATTTCTGCTCTTCAGTGATAGTAGTATATAAATTGAAAATGAAGTCACTCTCAAGACTTTTTAGTGAATCAAAAAGGCCTCTAAGGACAATTTAATAATGGTATAATACCGATGTTTCAATCATCAGCACGAATTTCATTAGGGTCAGTAAAAGCACAACATCATGTTAACATGTGATGTATATGAAAAATGATAACTACAATATAATTATTTGCTGTGTGGAAGAACTCCATTTTTTAAAAGCAGCATTAAATCTAGCCCTGGCTGTTTAATTTTGGTCTAGATACCTCTATAGACTGTCCACGCTTTGTGACTGGCAGGGTGAGAAACAGCCACATGGTCTAAAGGGGTTAATCTACTAGGAGTTTAAATTAAATCTTATCCTTCACTATCGGGAAGTAGGATGTACTCCGTTTAAACCCCTCAGGCCCAATGATTATAGTCTAGCCCAAGCGGCATAAGTTTGGTGCTCCATGATCCAGATGAAGGACTGTATTCAGAAATCCGTGTGGTGATTGGATTGCAATTATACGCACGGCCGATGCAGGACAAACCCCCTCACAAGCACGACACTTCCCTCTCTCAGCTGTGCTGTTGGAGACTTCCACCGCCATAGACCACCTCTAACTTTCCGAATGCATTTCCGTGCGTATATGTCCTCCGTAAATGCGATTCATGATAGTTGCGCCCACTTTCCTTCATTAAGATGCCCCACCCCCCCGCCGAATTTTATTTAAATTTTCCCATGTATTTTTGCTTCCCATATCCATCCGTATGTACCAACGTGCTATTCACAGGTTCGTCCGTAAGGCACTTCCGCTCATATAGTCTATGTTAACTTCATAAATAATGTTACTACGCATGCGCAGGTCCAATCGTAAAAATACGCATGGAACTAGCCAACAAAATGGATCTCTGAATACGGCCCGAAATCTCAATCCTGTAGCCTGACACCTTACTTGCTGAAGCTGTGTAAACTTCTGTTTGCTATGTTGTGAGTGTATTTGGACTTTCTTTCTTTGTGCATTTGCCTTTGTTTGCTGCATTTATGACTTGAACTTTATGCTGACAATAAAGCCACCTTGCTGCTAATCATTGTCTTCAGCTCATAAATGGAAATAACCCACAACGGTGACCCATTGAGAACATGTGTTAGTAGTTTCCTGTGAAATTAGTTTTACCTTTTTAAAACAGTCATTTTTTTACTTAGTGTTCTGAATCTATTATTTGCATTTGTATACGATATTTTGTAAGGCTTGTAATGAGCCAGTGTTTCACTAAGATGCCTATTTTTTTCACTTCTTTTACTCTGGAGATCTGGGAGTAAGCTGGCGTATAGTTAGAGACAGAACACAGTGCAGTCTTGAAACAAAGGAAAACATGAGAATATTTAATCCCAGTAACAGGTAGAATTGTATACCTAATGGCTATTGACATGCAAATGGTTGAATGGCATATACCGTACGATAGGCCATATCTGAACTGGCCCAATCATCAGACTAAAGAGCTTTAAAAAAGGATGTTCACTTTTAGCAAATCTGATCTGCTGTGACTTTTTCTTGTACGTAAATTATCCAAAATCCAAAAGTTTTTTCAAAACCGCCATTTTGAAAATTCCTGACCTCACGTGGTGGGTTGTAATTAAGATGCAGACTCACAACAGCCTTTTCACTACTCTATATATGTTTTTATTCTAAATAAATAAGATACCAGCATAGCAGACAGTCTTTCCTCAAAAGCAGCATCGTTGTACACTGAGAGCTTGCCATTCTTTGTTGTTGTGGCTAATACAGGTATTCTGCTGATGCTACTGTTGTTACTATACTACTTAGTTGCCATAAACACGTTATTATTCACTCTCAACCTGATTTTTTGCACAATACTATTATATTTATTGCACAGTATGTTATATAATAATGAGAGAGAGAGAGAGAGAGAGAGAGTAGGGTTTGGGTCTCTGCTGAGAATGGCCCTATCTCACAAAGCAATCAATCTCCGGAGCCCCGAAAAAGGAGCTCCGAATGGAAAGTGTGAATTTTATTCAAACCCTTTGCCTAATCCTTACCCTAACCCTCCCCTTCCATGACCCTCGTCCTCCCTTCCCCACAGCCTGATCCTAACCCTCCCTTCTCTGCAGCCTAATTCTAAGACTCCCTTCTCCGCAGTCTAACCCTAAGACTCCCCTCCCCACAGCCTAACCCTATGATTCCCTTCTCCACAGCCTAACCCTAAGACTCCCTTCCCTACAGCCTAACCCTAAGATTCCCCTCCCTGCTGCCTGACCCTAAGCCTCCCATCCCTGCAGCCTAAACTTAGATTCACCTTCCCACAGGCTGACCCTAACCCTTCCCTTCGATGACCCTACCCCTCATCTTCCCCAGAGCTTAACCCTCCTAATCCCGGAGAGGTTACTCACCTTTTCAGTAAGGTCTGTGGCAGGTGCAATGGGTCCAGCAGGGGGTCCAGTGGGTGGCTCCTAAAATAGGAATGGGTAAGTAAGGCGATCGGCATACTTCCCCATTAAATTTAAAAACAATTCTAAAATGGCTATGTTTTGAAATAAAGATAGCCGAAAATGACAATGATATGGTATATAATTATTTTCAGGCTATGGACCGTATCCAGACTATCAGCTGCTTGCAGAATTTAACTGAATATGCGCATGCCAGATGTTCTGGAATGGATCTCCAGCCATATGGAACTTAGCTCTCCTGGAGATTCGTCCATCCATGGGGTGCATTTAAATTTTACAGTAGGGGCTGGGTTCTTAATACCTGTACGAGAGACTTAAGACTTTTATATGGCAACGTCACCCACCTAAGAGAGAGGGGAGAGAGAGGGGATTGAGAGGGAAGTTCACTGCTAGACCCTGTGCGGTAAATGCATGGAGATTAGGATCTGGCTCTATATGTTTAATGTTGCTATGACACTGATATGTAAATAATTTGATATCTGAAGCAGTCAGAAATTTCTGAAAAATGCTGGCCCCTGTTATATTCCGAATAATGGATGCTTAACCTGTGTATATATTTTTATGTTTTATTTTACATCATGGTAACATTAGTGAATAAGTAGTATATAAGCACATTGGGCTGAATCCAGACTTAAGTAAGTGCTTGAAATTAGTTACTCCTGGGCCAAACAATGTTGATTGCAGGGGAGTCATATTTCATCTGTTGCAGACAGTATTAGAGTTGAGAGGTGATGTTTCCTATCCCAAGTCTAAATAACAGTGTAAAAGCAAAGCTGGTCAGTATCTGTGTGCAGTAAGCAATTCAAAGATATATTCTGTGTGCAGTAAGCGATTCAAAGATATATCCTTGCATGCAAAGAATACAATTCACTTGATTCCCCTGCAATCAACATGGTTTAGCCCAGGAGTAACTCATTTCAAGCACTTACTTAAGTCTGGATCCAGCCCATAATACATAATATACAAGTTGATATGCAAAACTCCTTCAGCAGTACAAAAAAACCCAAAATGAGCCAATAACTGTTCATACCCTTGCAGCCACTTTGATTAATTTAGTGTGACTACAATTAGGTAAATGAGGAAGAAGATGTCATATTTACAGATTTAGTCTGAAGTTAAAACTGCACCAAACTTCGATTTAAAATGGCATTGTAGCATAAGTAAAATGATTATAGCTGAGCATTATGGCCTTTAGAGACCTCTAGAAATGGCCCTTATTATGACATCTGAATCATGTTACTGGTATATTAACCTTGTGGAGGGAGTCTTATAGTCTACAGCCATTTACGCTAAAGACATTAAAACTGCTATGAATGAGAAAAATGAAGCCTCCGGTTTTTTTGTAGGTTTTTTTTTTTTTTTTTTTTTTTTTTTACAATTTTAGTGGCACCACTACATTTTTTTTATTATGGGGACATTCAGATGCCGCTGAGTGCCCTGGCTGGCAGGGCATGTTGGTGCTTGTGGTTCTACAAGCATCAACATACCCTGACGGCCCGGAATTATTTATAAGGGAAAGTCCACAGTACATCGTTTAAATGACAACCAAAAAAAACTGTATTATTTTTTAGGAGATTTATAATCGGGCTCAAATTTACTAGCTGATATTAAGGTAATGTGGTTTTCCCGTCTTATGACATGTTACTTCTTTGGAACTTTAAATGTCACAGACAGCTAAGACCTTATCAGATTGTTGAAAACATCCTGAATCAATCGACCCTTAGCAGTTTGTTTACTTATAACTTTGTTATGTAATGCGTTATGTTGTTGTGTTTTCTTACAAACTTTTAAGATTTATATATAACTTAATGTATAATGTAATTAATATATACATGAGCATTTTCTTATTCATTTTGCACCAACGACAGCGATGCAGTCAAGGGACAATAACTTTAAAAAATTATTCATTGCTTCTAGCAGAGGGAAGTGTACAGTAAATGGTAGAAATAGTGTTTTGTTATCCCTCTGTTTAGAACAGAAGTTAGACTCTGAGGCAAAGATGTAATTAGGAATCATAGTTCCCATGACTTAAAGTTTTGTGATTTCACAACTTATTCTTCCAGTGAAAATACCGACATTGGGGTAGATCCAGACCTAAGCCATTTGCGTAAATTCACTGTCAGGGAACATTTGCCTATGCGCGCGGTAGATGTTCCCTTAGCAGAAGTACTATTGTACGTAACTAATTTATGTAGGACAGTACTTATGGGGAAGGGGCAGACCCTTCCCTTACGATGGCTCTATCCCAGCCATATAGGCGGGGATAGCCATTTAAATGAAGGGTCCTGGGCAGGGGGAAGCCCTGTTATGACTACGTGATCGTACTTATGGACCCTCGCACGCACGTAGGGCCTGATCCAGACCTACGCCCGCCGTCGCTAGGATGCAGATGTTGCCCGGCGTCGCTACGGCAACGCCCGATCGTGGATCGGGCATCCGTAGCAGCGCCGTAGGACCAGCGTCCCTACGTTCAGGTTAGTGTAGGTGGGCGGGGGGAGCTAGTTAAATGAGGGTGGGAAGGCGGGCTAGGTGGCCATGCGCTCCTGTGCGAGCGTATGGCCCCTTCCTTACGCCGGCTTACGCACAGGGGGAGAGTCGGGGTAAGTGAACGCCGATACGCTGTGCTTTAGTAAGCACAGCGCATCGGCGTAGGACATATGATGAGGGATAATGGGGGAACTGGATATATGATGAGGGATACTGGGGTACTGGACATATGATGAGGGATGCTGGGGGGCTGGATATATTATGAGGGATACTGGGGGAACTGGACACACGATGAGGGATACTGGGGGCACCAGCCTGTCACTCATCTGTCTTCTGTGGACCTGATCATACAGGTTTTTTGAGGTGTGCTGCGCTCCACTGGCACTACGGTAGTGCACCTCAAACAGCCTCTATGTGGGGGGCCCGAGCTGACCTTTTGCACCTGGGCCCATGAACCTTTAGCTACGCCCCTGTCCAGACCTAAGTATAAAAGGGAATTTACGCAAGCCATTTGCGTAAATTCATTGTTAGGGAACATTTGCGAATGCGCACGGTAGATGTTCCCTTAGCAGAAGTACTATCGTACGTAACGAATTTATGTAGGGCAGTACTTATGGGGAAGGGGCAGACCCTTCCCTTACGATGGCTCTATCCCAGCCATATAGGCGGGGATAGCCATTTCAATGAAGAGTCCTGGGCGGGGGGAAGCCCTGTTACGACTACGTGATCGTACTTATGGACCCTCGCACGCACGTAATGCGTAATACAGACAGGAGACTTGCGTAGGTAAGTCTCTTATCATTATTAGTTCTTGATCAGGTCCAAAGTCTGTAAGTTTGTGTTAATTATGTAATAGTAAGGAAAATTGGATTGCAAAGTAGTTGTTAATAGGGTAGATAAAGGTTAAGTAGAAGGTTGTGGAATTTGGAAGTCTGAAGAGGTGAGTTTTAAGAGATTGCATGAAAGTTTGAAAGATAGAAGATAGTCTTAATGGGAGAGGAAGGATATCCCAGAGAGAGGGTGCAGTCCTGGAGAAGTCCAGTAACCAGGAATCATAATATTTATTTAGTCCTAAAATATCCTAAGATCACATTCCTATATAATCAGCAGATTCAACAGATGCTTATGGGAAAAGTAAACATAATGGGCACATAATCGCAGGGCTGCCAATCTGTGTAGGTCCAAAAGATAGGACCTAAGACCTACGTAAAATTTTCCGGAAGCCTGAATCAGTATGCAGAGAAAAATCACGTCTACGCTGTACATTGTCACAGAAGGCACACAATGCATTCCAGCTGGGTAGCATGGAAATATGCACATGCAAAAGTGGCCACAGGGCCGTTCTTATGAGTGGGGGGGGGGGCTAAGGACAAAACTTCCTTTGGGGAACCCCTTCCTGCAACCGTCGCATGTGCACTCTACACAGAATGGCGCCTGACCTGTCAGCTTCACTTTCAGAGCTATATTCAACTGCTACAGTATATAAGTTACGTGCCGCTGCTCTGTTGATGCTGCCAGGGAGTAGTAGTGATGAGGAATAGCCAGAGACTCTATCTGTTGGTATGAATGAGGAATAGCCAGAGCCTCTATCTGTTGGTATGGATAGTGGTTCTGGCTATTCTCCACCGCTATTACTCCTTAGCAGCATCAACAGAACCACAGTACACTACTAATATAGTGTAGCAGGTGGCCGAGGCCCTGAAAGTGAAACTAAAGGGGAGACCCCACAGGGCGTGGAGTCCCGGGCTTGTGCCCCGGTTCAAACACTCTAAGGGCGGCTCTGAGAGGCCAAAATTCAGTACAAATGCTCAGAAAATAGGAGGAAATTGAATGTTAGGATCTAGTCCACAATTATCATTTCTCTGTCCTGTTTTTTTAACCCATAACTTGCTTATTCCCAAAGACACAAAGATCTCTTTTTATTCTGTAATATTGCAGCCTCAATGTTTTGGAAAGCACAATGCGGAAACCCGGGAAGTCTTTGTTTCTTCTGCTTTTATTCAGTGTTTTTCCAAGCATGAAAAAGTTTCTGCCTTGAGAATAACAAATGTATTTCTGGAAAGTGCGGGACCTGAACAGAAATGTATTTTGCATTCAATAAATATTTTAATTTATTTTATAAGGTACTTGGTATTCATCGGCTGTCAAGAAACATCTACCTTTGATTTTCTCTTGATGTTCTTCTTATTGTGTTCCAGTAATTTGTTGACTTAATCAGTAGAGATTTGTTAGAACATCTCCAGGCTTCTCTGTGATCTGATGCTCTGTGCATGTCACATGGTACATGATGGAGGTAAACGGAGCGTCATAAGACTTACATGAACCTGGCTCCGGACGCTAGAGTGGAAATAACACATTTAATTATGATACAGTTGACCCCACAAAGTCAGTTGTATTATTGCTGAAATCGTTAAAAAAAAAAATATAATGATACTAAAATAAAAATGTATTCTTTACCTTCCTTATCTGCCCCCTCTTTCCATTGTTCTGTCCAGACCTCTGCTTCTGATCCCCATTGCATCCTAATTTTCCTGGCCTCGCCTCGCTACGTCTGTATGGAATCTTGACATCCAGACCATGCCCAACTTAAGATTGCCACACCTTTCCCATGTAAAATGGACTTAAGGCAAATATCTGGATTGTACACAAGAGATGGAACTGTACAATTGCCAAACCAACCTCCTTCCCGTATAGCAGAAACACTCCACATTCTTAATTTTTACTAATACGGAATTCTGGTTTCAAAGGATCCATCCTGGTATTGAGACGCTCACTCATGCACCTCTTACCAAAATCCTTGGGTTTGGAAATCAACTCCCTTTTTAGTTAGTTTGGATCTGTTCCTAGAGTATCAGAACCCACTAACATTTATATTATAGATTATGGTAAAATAATTTGTATTCCATCATTCTTATAAAACAACATTATTGGTGGTTTGAGATTACTATACAAGGCTAGTCCATACTTCTATAGTTCACATTGTATTCTGAACTGTACATAAGTACGCTTTCTTGCTAATTGATTGGATTGCATTCCAGTCCACCTAAACTTAAGAGGATTGACACTTCTGATACAGGAGCTGTGTGGAGTTTATAAGTGAGTGTTCCCTCTAAGCTAAGTACGCTAATGTATTTACGTTAGCCGATGACGTAAAGTCGCCCATTTGTATCTACTGTGCATGCGCGCGGCAGATGTTACTCCACGTAACTCCTAACATACGTTCCATCGTGTAAATACGAATGAAGGGGCGAGGGCATCAATATGACACCCGTAATTACGCTTTGGAGGCGGAAGGAGGCATTTAAATTGGACAGTATGGGCTGGGTTTGGCCGTCACGTATGTACATCTATTTAAGTACGTGGAACACAGACAGAATACAGACAGATGGAATACAGACCATCGTACCAGCAAATCACACCGGCTAAGTGGTTTCATGCATGATATGCTTACATGGCTTTCCAACAAACTGTCCATGAAATTGTTTTTAAAGTGTTGTATGAAGACACATGAACATTTTTCGTGTTCCCTTTGAAAGAAGTCATTGTGTGTGTTTATTATAGGCTAGTTGTTGCAGCAAATCAATAATGATATCATTTAGATCCAAAGCAATTTGTTTATTCTTCAACAAATGTAGTGTAATTTACCTTTTTGTCGTCTGAAGTTAAGCTCATATTTTCACATTGAATCCAGAGTTTCATTTATTTTCACTGAACAAATTGCTTTCTTTCCTTCGTGTTTTCAACATCGCATCTTCATTAGATATGAAGTGGTCTCATTATATAATGATTGGAAATGTCAATATATAATAATAGATTCTGAGATCTGATAACGTTTGCCGGATGACGCAGATGGAGATCACTTAAATGCTGGTTGGATTTGTGGCGACAGAGAATAAACTTAGATCGTTTCATTGCATTCCACTAAAATGACTGCAAATTTATCAAGCTGTTTGGGGGATGCAACTGTACTAGTCAACCGGCATTGCCTTCAGGCAAGGAGACAGAAGGATCATTTAATAACATTACTTACTGTACAATGGAAATTTAATTGAAAGATGAATGTCAGGATTTCTAAATATACAGTTCTTGTAATAATGCATCTTCTAGTACCATAATAGAAAACAGAGGTTGCGTGTCATACTGAATATCCATCTATGCAAAGTAGTGTGCAATCAAGAGTCCCAACGACCTTACATCAAAACTCAAGGAGCATCAAAGTAAATAAATATATTTTATGAATAATATTATATTTATTTTATAATATTGTACTTTTGCAATGCAAACATACCTCAGCATATACTGGCACTTTTTTTAATGAGGTCTTTAAACTAGGGTTGGAACTATCACCCCCCTTGCAGGGCCTACAATGACTGCCTTGACTAAATTGGGCAAGGTCCGGTTCGTGAAGTGGCGGGTCATGAAGTAGAGCTACAGTGAAGGTCTAAAGACCTAGTTCTGGAGGCCATATCTCCAGAAATACATAAATACATTAGAGACCGGGCAAAGAAGAGCAACTAAAATGGTCCATGGCCTGTGTCACGCAACATACCCAGAAAGGCTAGAGGAACTAAACATGTATAGCTTGGAGCAGAGAAGGGAGAGGGGGGACATGATAGCAGCTTTCACATATATCAATGGTTGTGACCGGCTAGAGGAGGGTGGAATTTTTCAAAGGAAGAGATGTAATGAAACATGAGGACATGAATATAAACTGGAGGGCGTTAGATTCAGAGGAAATGTGCAGAAAAATTAACTCTCATCTGAGGTAACACAGTAGAACAGTGTAAACATGCTTGGAATAAATATAAGGATATCTTAAATCTCAAACTAATCTGAGGGTAAATAGGGTCTAGGGTCAGTATAGTTTTATATAAACAACTGTGCAAACTGGACGGGCCATGTGGCTCTTATCTGTCATCACTTTCTATGTTTCACTACATGACACCAGCGAGGGCCCAGTGCATTCTGGGCGCACTACTTTTTTGGTCTACTACTGCTTTAAAACCACATAAGATGGTCATGGTCAGTTGTGATTGGAGAGAGAGAGAATGAGAAAGAGAGACTGCTTCTAAGTGAGGTGCATCATTGCCCTTCACTCTTTTTTTTATAATTTGTATAAACAAGACTGGGTGGTAACAAACAGACTGGGAGGGCTCTGCTCACAAACTTACACTCTATAGGACAGTAGGTTTGATATGTAAGGGTAAGTGCTTTATATCACACAATGGAAATGCTTATTTGGTGATACAAAGGTGTTGAGGTTGTATCAGCAAAAGATATCAATACCAACTATCACTTTCCAGAGACTTCTTCGGGACAAGGAGATTAGTTATATAGAATCAGAATGCAGTGAGTGGGTCATCAGAGCAGATCCAAAGTGATTTGCAGTGTTTATTGGGTGGTCTTTCTATATTACCTGATTTTATATGTTAAACATCTTTGTGGTCAAAGTGGAAATTTAGAAGTGGCGGTACAGATATTTAGTAGTGGCGGTGTGGACATTTATTTAGTAGTGGTGGTATGGACATTTACAAGTGGCGGTGTGGACATTTAGTATTGGCGGTATTGGCATTTATATGTGTCATTGTGGACATTTAGTAATGGCAGTATGAACATTTAAATGTGGTGGTTTGTACATTTAGAAGTGGTGGTATGGACATTTAGAAGTGGCGGTATGCACATTTAGAAGTGGTGGTATGAACATTTAGATGTGGTGGATTGTACATTTAGAAGCGGTGGTATGGACATTTAGAAGTGGTATTATGTACATTTAGAAGTGGTGGCATAGACATTTAGAAGTGGTGGTATGGACATTTAGAAGTAGTGTTATGTACATTTAGAAGTGGCGGCATAGACATTTAGAAGTAGCGGTATGGACATTTGGAAGTAGCTCTATAGACATATAGAAGTGGCGGTATGGACATTTAGAAGTGGCGGTATGGACATTTAGAAGTGGTTGTATGAACATTTAGAAGTGGTGGCATAGACATTTAGAAGTGTCGGTATGGACATTTGGAAGTAGCTGTGTAAACATATAGAAGTGGCGGTATCGACATATAGAATTGGCGTTATGAACATTTAGAAGTGGCTGTATGGACATTTAGAAGTGGTTGTATGAATATTTAAAAGTGGTGGTATAATGTGAATTACTTCATTATGATAACGTGAAATGAAGAATTTTAGCAGTTATGATTAAGTATTTGTTTACTGCATATAAAAAGAGTGTATGTGCACCCCTTATATTGATGCACAGATTGGCAAACTGGCACCCTTCAAAAACATCTGCTCTTAACTTTAAATCCAACCCGTACTCTTTAAATCCACTAAGCATTTTGTTTAGGCAACCTTTTGTTTTACTCTATCATACACACAATCAATATTTCTATTTTCTCCACTCCGTTTTATGATTATAGGGCAATTAAAACGCCTACATTCACTTCCACAGCAATATAGATTATTTTACATTAGTTTTGAGTTCATTTTGGTAGCTGTTGGCTCCATTAAACACATTAGTTGCCTGCATACGACCAAGACTAGTTAATTATTTTAGTGCAGTCTATGCTTTTAGAAAGGAGACAGGCTTCATTAACAGAAATTGTACATGGGCACATTGGCAACAAGTGGCTGGGATAAGAGGCGGTTATTATTGCTAATAGGAGAAAATTATAACACTTTTAAGTGTTATAAGATTTATTGGTTGAAACCATAAATCTAGATTTTTATCTTTTTTTTCCCATCCTTTTTAAAGGAAGTCTAAAAATCTAAATTATATGAACAAAGTAACATACTGTAGAAATAGTTTAATGATGAAAATTATATTTTATGAATTAATGCCAGAGGAGAGTACTAAATTATTACCTAAAGTGTGCTTTAGAAAGTTGAATTGTAGTATATAATAGTGCTGGTCTAGTGGTGGTCTATAGCATAATTGTTCTGTGTTCAAATATATAGTTTATTTGTGCCAAATAATGGCCACCTGGTTTGAGCAGTTCTATTATGCAGATGATAGATTTTTGCAAGGTTTACATCATGCCAACGCATTATACTTCTGTATAATTACTTGTATATGGTCTGTCGGATATGTCATTTGATTTAACACTGGGTAGTGCCATTTGGGATGCAGGGCTGTATTCAGAGATCCATTTTTGAGGGGAGTTCCGTGCGTATTTTTAGGATCGGATCAACTGCACATGCGTAGTAACTTTATTTGCGCAGTTTACGTTGACTATACGCACAGAAGTGCCTAACGGACAAAAATGTCCTTTTCGGATGTCCCTTTTTCGAATACTTACCTTTTTCTACTTTTTTTTCAATGAATGGGTGAGTATGCCGTTCGGCATACTTCACCCATTCACCCATTCAATTTCGGAATCCGCGATATCTCTCCACCGCACCTCCGCTGCTGCTCGCCGGACCAGGGACAGGTGAGTAAATTATCTGTGTGGGGTAGGGAGGGTTAGGGTCAGGCTGCAGGGGAGGGATGGTTAGGGTCAGGCTGCAGGGGAGGGATGGT